>JAGKTI010011030.1:12686-27243 GCA_018397915.1 Birgus latro
CAAGACAAATTGGATGGTCATGAAAATTCGTTATTCTTCACCAGTAGAATGTAAGCAATAGTTAGCTCGTCTTTTACTGTCATTTATTTGTACCTTTTTATTTTTGCACTGGTTTTATCAATCCTCATTTACTCTTATTCCTCTCGTGGTCGGAACAAATCATGTATTCTCCTCCAACTCACGCCAGACGATTTTACTTAACTGAGAATGAGTAATTGGAGCTCGTGGTTTATCGTTGACTCTTGAGTAACGCTTGATGCTGTACTGTTTTTTGTTCAGTCGAGCTGTTTACCACTGGCTTGCTCCTAACCCTCTCAGGATTCTATGACTTATCCATACTAAAATCGCCCCAGGTTTAGTTGGAACGGATTAATAGAGCTGTCCCGTTCATGAGAGGATTTGTGATGACAGTATTAACTCCAAGCCCCCGTGACTCACATTTAGCTGATTAAAATCGTGTGGCTTTAGCTGTAAGATAATTTTAAAGAGGTGACCATTATTGGGTTATGTACTCTTGGGAGTCGTAATGTGTGTAACACTATAGGCTTCGTAGCTCCCTTTTGTTAGCTACTCATTATGCCTATTCCACCCTGATAATCTCTTCTGTGTTACTTACACGTCATAGTTTGAATCTGTGACATAAAGGAGCGTCTGTCTATCTATTGCTAGACGCCTTAATCCCGTAAGGGTTGGCCACAAACAAATCGCCTCCATGTCGTTCTGTCCCCCACCATTTCACTGCCCTGCTCCCAGCTCACACCCCCCTGCTCCCAGCTCACACCCCCCTCTCTCATATACTTGTACCTCTCCACTCCACCCTCCATCTCATCCTTGGCCTCCCCCTCCCTCTCCCCCCTCCACCTCACTCACATACACTCTCCTTGTCAGTCTATCACTCTTCATCCTCTCCACATGGCCAAACCACCTTAATGTGTTTCTCCTAATGCTTCCTATCACATCCACATCCACACCACAGTGCTCCTTCACTTCCTCATTTGTCAGTGTGTCCCTCCATGTGACTCCACATGCTCCTCTCAAATAACTCATAAAGGAGCGTACTTAAGCGTAATGTGTAGAATAATTCGCTGAAGAAAAGGTGTTGCGATATCTGCCAAAGCCATGGAGAATATAGAGTTAGTCTTATATTAATCAATCTCATTACTGGTGTATCCTTTCTTTACCCTTAATCTAATTAACTCGACAACGTACTTTTGAAATTTATTCTTGCCATCATCAGACGATCTTGTTCATCTCAGGAGAAACTTTTCGTACTGGAGGGGATGGATAAAGTGTTCATTAATTTCTTCACGACCAGATATCTTCCTCAGTTTGAATAAAGTCTCTTAATGTTAGCCTGAATAAAATGAAAAAAAAGTTCATCGTAATGAAAGGGTTAATCTTGTACTGATTTGTTTAGTTGTACTCGCAGAAAGGGTTTTACTGGTTTTACTCTGTTTCATTCCTATGTAGTAACCCTCTCTGCCAAAGAATGTCTTTTCCGTTTTTGTCCTGCCACACCCAGACGATGTTATTCAATAAAAGTGATTTTTCGAACTCGAAGGGCTAGAAAAGTGGTCATCAAACTTCAGGTCTCTGGTCTCCTGGACAGTATACGGCATTATCCATTGCCCCAGTCAACATTTGATTGTGATGAAACAAAGAGAGCAACATCGCTCGAATGAGCATGTTATATATGAGGTTTTAACATCTCAGGGAAATAGAAAAAAACGATGTGGTTCATGCACGCAAAAGAACACTCCAAAATTGAACTGAAAATTCATTGGTATGGCTGAAATTTCATTTTACTACGATTTAGAGAATTTGTGGATGAAAAACACAATATGCGCAGAAGGCACTGCAGAGCGCAATGGTCATCCTCCGCGTGGACGTGGTTATATTGTTCCTCTCTGATGCAATCGGGTTGGGAATTTCCACTATGCAGAAACACTAGGCGACTCTGAGAGAAGCATTCAGTCAACCAGATTGCCAGTAATGAGGTAGCGTCCCTTTCTCACCCAAACCTATGTCGCGTTCCTCTCCCCGAATGTATCTTTGGCTAATGAGTCACTTCGAGCTTCCAGAAGTGCATCTTGCATTGCCTCCAGATACACACAACACGACATGGGTAACAAAGAGGATTCCCCACAAATCCTGCCTCAGGAAAATCATTGTGAAATGCTGCCACTACCGACTCCAGATGCAGAAGATTACTCCATGACCCCTCTGAAAATGTATCAAGGCCACTTAAGGGGCCATGCCCCCCAGTTTTTTACCCATTGGGTCTGATGAATATGGTCCTCACTCTCCCCTCCCATAAGAGAACGATATAAAGGACGTCCCTGACGTGAAGTAGTTCATCCTCTGACAACAGATATCTTCATTTTATTGAGGACACCCACAGGGAATTATATTCTGCTGGCATTTCCAGTGAGGGATGGACAATAGGCATGACATGACAGTGAACAACGTAGAATGTACTGTGACTAGTTGACCGATATAAAAGGTGGATGTTTGTACGGTAAAGGACAGAAGATGACAAGATTTCGCCACCCCTCTTTTAACTTGGTAGTCGGGGAAAATATTGCTATGCACAAGAGTTATGAAGCGCATCTGAAAGGGAAAATTAAAAAAAAAAACGTGCACACGGGTCTGCTTGAGAGGGAGAGTCAGTATTCAGAATGCCAAAATGATGCGTGAATAATTGTGGGGCTTGATAGTTTTATTGCGTTTGTGTTTTCTGTATACTGTATAAGGATTCTACCTCAGCTCATCTCTTAGGTGGATAATAGGCATGAGATGATGATGATGATGATGATGATATGATATTCTTTACATTCGTCCAAATTCTCGTATATCTCAGACGGAACCCCTTAATGTATGCTAACCAGACCACTACAGTGATCCTGTGCTCTTGATCTTATTACTTCACTATGGAGTAAATGGAGGATGAGGGAATGAAAAAATGCTTACATATTGGAAAACCAGACAAGAAGAGAATGAAAGGAAATCAAACAGTTGTGATGGTTGAAAAGACTAATAACGAGTGATGAAAAGCGTCCGGCAAAACAAGGAGGAAAAGAAAACAAAAATGACTACCTAACAGTTGCTTACATTCTACTCGTAAAGAACGAGGAATTTTCGTGACCATCCAATTTGCTTTGTGTTTATTTGGACAGGAGCATGTGTACGCGAGTGCTTGTCTGATATGTGGGTGTGTATCTCTTAACCTGTTGGCATATGTGTAAGTATCTGTATACGAACGTGCCTAGGTGTGTGTGTGTGTGTGTGTGTGTGTGTGTGTGTGTGTGTGTGTGTGTACACTTGTTTTTGAACCTATTTGTGTATGTACAGTACCTACATGTGCATATACTGATGCTCAGTCAAGAATAATTGTTCTTGATGCATAAAAAAGGGCTATACAGGTATACTCGCATATCGCTGTGGGAGGTGTTGGCGACCATCATCCACCTTCTTGTTGTAGTGCTGTCTACTTCGTTCTTCGCCTTTATCATTATCGTCTGCCTTGCAAAGTCGGGCGATAATGCTTTTGCCCTCCTCTGTGTGTGTGTGTGTGTGTGTGTGTGTGTGTGTGTGTGTGTGTGTGTGTGTTCCCATTATATCACATGAACGGCTTGAGCTATCATCATGAAACCTTCAGGGTAGCAAAGTATGGCCAAAATCTTGGACGTGTTCGAAAATGGGCAGTCGGGGTCAATGTCAAGGTCACCAAAACGGCTGCCAAAGATCAACTAGTTTTTATCGCCCGCCTTTAGCACCATCATATCTCATGGACAGCTTGAGTTATCAACGTGAAGCCTTCAGGGTATCAAGATATGGGCAAAATCTTGGACTTGGCCAAAACCCTATTCTGGTGGGCGATCAGCATTCAGCTCCCGAATGCTTTTCTTTCATTCCTTTTTAGTGTCTGTCCTCCTCTCTTCTTATTTCTGCCATCCTTCCTATAACTTTATTAGTTTTCAGTTCAAGTGGCTATACACTGAATTACATACCTAATGGGTTTCCTGTAACCAAGGAAGCCATTTACAACGTTGGATGGTAATCATATGGCCCAATAACGAGGTGATGCGGAGCCTGCTATAGTGCCCCTGTTAACTGGGTGAAGAGACGCAAATGAGGGGTCCATCCAAGAACCAAACTTCCACATTTTTACCCGCGCCTCCCTGTCGGCCGCGAGGGAACATCCGCTTACTGTACGGGAAGGACATGCGGGAGAGGTTGCTTGCCTGAGGTTGATGGGTCTGGTATGCAAGGCAGACCGGGAGTACTCAGCAATAACAACTCTTCTTATCGTCTGTTCTCCTCCACAATCTCCCTGAGTCGATGGGAATGGTTCACTAAACTTTTTCAGTACGATCACGTAAATTTTTCTCATCATGGCTAAAGATCAGACAGTTCTATGCAGCAATGGCAAGACTCGTAGTGCCGCATGAGTTAATGAAGGCTATAGCTAATGCTCTTTATTTATTATTTTTGGTCTTTGTTGTCTCCAGACGACTATAATCAGCTTTGGGGAGGGTGTCTGAACTGGACGGGATTGATGTGGCCTCCATTAACCCCTTCATCACGAGGGGGTTCTTCAAAACCAAACAGTCTATGTTAGCAAGAACAAAATGAAAAAGACGTCCCTGGGCTGAATGGGTAAAACTCGTCCGACAGGCGATGTAAAGTGTTTAGTGTTTATTGAGAGTGGGAGGGGAGGAGAGAGCGAAACAAGAGGGGAGTAAGGATGGAAGGAGAGGGATGGAGGCAAGGAGGTGTTGAGGAGGGAAGGAGGGAGAGGAGAAACTTAGATTGACTTCATAGTTTAGGAGAGGGAGGGGGGGGGAGAAAGATAAAGAGAGACTGGAGGAGAGAGAGGGAGAGGAAGAGGAAGAAAAGAAAGGAGGGAGAGGAAGGGGCAGGAGAGGAAAGGGGGAGAGAATAAGGGGAAGGAGAGGATGGGGAAGGAACAGGAAAGGAATGGGAAGGGAGAAGGGGACGGGGGAGAAAAGAAAAGCAGAGGAACAAGAGAGAAAGAAAGAGGATGGCGAGAAAAAGAGTGGAAGGGTGAAGAACAAGGTGGGAGAGAGGGAAGGAGTGAGGGAGGAGGAGGGAAAAGGAAGAGAATGAGAAGGGGGTAGGAGGTAGGGGTAGAAGGGAGAGGAAGGTTGAAAAGGGAGAGGAAGAGGGATGTAGGGGAAGGTGGAGATGGGGGAAGAAGAGGGGGAAAGAAGAGCAAGAGGGAGGGAGAGATAGTTGTGGGGAGGGAATGTTGGGGGAGGGAGACGGTGAAGTACTGAGAGAAGAGAGAGAGAGTTGCCATTCTTAACCATGAACAAATACAAAGCAAGAGTTAGCACTCAGAGTGTTCAGTGTCTGCACCCTAAGATCTGCTTAAAGCTGAAACTTAGACTCAACCCTGTGTTCTTGACCTTTGACTGATTGCTCTCAAAATCCTTACCTGACCCTCAACAAATCCACTGAACCTGGCCCAAATCAAATTATTTTTAAAATTTATAGCTGACCTTGACCTTTGACCAGTTGTTCTGAAACTACAGTCAGTTCATCCTTGGGTAACCCTGAACCCTCCCACAAAGTTTTGTCCATGACAAAAAAAAAGGAAAAAAATCCGAGTTAAAGGCCCGATATTTTACCCTTGCCTTGCTCCCTTTCCCTTTGACGGATTGTTCTCAGAACTGAATCACTTCAGCCTTTCTCGTACATCAGTCCTTCCACCTAGATCTGAACTTCTGATGGTCTTCAATCACTATGCCAACATTGGTCCAGCTCCGCTCAGTAGTTTTCAGTAATCTTGCTGAGACAAAATGATAGAAAGAAACAAACCTAATCAAGCCCATAACCCCATCGCGATTTCTAGTGCGGGTGAAATAAAATCTGGTGGCAGTATCATGGGTAAATTCGTCAGCTCCAGTAACAGCATAACTACCGCTTGGTTGAAGTGGATTTCGTTTAGCTCCAGATGCCTTTGTCGTTTGACTCATGACCTTCATAATCTGAAAGTAATTTAAGTATGGTCAACATCTACAAACTTGCAGAGAAATGAGGAATCTAGGTCACCCTCTCAAAAGTTAGAGCTCGAACAGACAGGCAGAGACAGACAGATGGACGCGGCTAAAAACATTGCCTTCATGCTACGAGGAAATTAGCTCCGTCAAGCAGATGATTTTTATTAATACATGCAGTTTTTGAAAAGCGGATTCATTCGGTGAAGGCTCCTCCGAATGGAGTTGTATCTTTCATTACAGGAGCGCTCTCCCAAACTGAATAAAATCATCCTCAGGTGGCAGAAACGATATGATCAAAGAAATTTACGTTTAATATCGCACTGTACAATCGATCAAAGAGTCCAAACTCTGACTTTACATTACAGTACATATCCGTATACTTTTGATTAATACATTACAATTACATGCAACTCGAAAATGCTGGAGTATAGACATGACTGGCTGTATTTTTTGTGGATGGGAGGGCGAGATAAAACTGGAAAGAATAATTACTCGTACCATAAATTACAAGCATCGTGTGTGTGTGTGTGTGTGTGTGTGTGTGTGTGTGTGTTTGTGTGCGTGTGTGTGTGTGTGTGTGTCCCAGGAAGTCTTCTACCTATCATTGCCACCTAATTCAGTTGTTTTTAAGACGAGAGTACCGGAAGATATCAGCAGTAAGGAGGACGACAACGGCGACCCAAGTACATCATGCTGTGTGTAATCAGTCGGTACTTTGATGCCCTGGACACTTTCCTTTTCCATCAAACACTGGATTTAGTTAGGCGAGGTTAGGTGTTCTGGGTCACAGGTATGGCTAGGTTGTTGTGGGTTTGGTCAAGTAGGTTAGGTAAATTTAGAATTGATTATCATTATCTGGTTAAGTCAGGTTGGTTAAGAGGGATTAGGGATGAGTAGAGGGAGGGAGGAGAAAGTATAAGGAAGGAAAAGAAACTGAGCCAAAAGAATATGAAAAGAGAAAGAAATGGGAGGGGGAGGATAAGGACGTGAAAAGAAATGGAAAGATAAGAATATGGAAAGAGAAAGAAGTGGAGGGGGAGAAGGCTGGAAGAGAGATAAAGTAGGGAGAGACAGCAGTCAAGTGAGGGAGAAAATGTAGAAAATGTAGAAGGGGAGAAGGTAGATATGGAAAGAAAAGGAAGAGGAGGAGTAGAGGAGCAAAAAGTAGGAAGAGGAAGAAGTTAAGAGAGAGGGCGGAAGTAGAAGAGTGGAAGAAAGTAAGAGAAGGAAAGAAAGTAGGGAAGGAGAGAAGGTAAGGAGTGGGAAGTAAAGTAGGGAGTGGCAGAGAGAGTAGGGAATGGGAAGACAGGTAAGGGGAGGGATGGAGGAAAAGTAAGGAGGGAGGGATGGAAAGAAAGGGGGGGGGGAAAGGCGGGAAAGTATGGAAAGGTAGGTTAGGCATGTAAGGATGTAGAGGAGGGGGGGAGAGATAAAAGGAAGAGAGATGCAGACTGCGGATGTGGGAGACAGAGGGAGCGATGGGAGATTGAGAGAGGGAGAAGGAGCGAATAAAGGGAGAGAGGGAGGCTGAGAGAGGGAAGGAGGTAGAGAGGAAAGAGACAAGAGGAAGGGTTATTTTTTATTCATAATAACACTTAGGCTCCTGTAACTCCTTCTCAAATGGATAAAATAAATCGTGTTAGTCAGAATAGAGCACTAAACTTGTTCCGATCATGAGAGGGTTTATCATGGTCCAGTCAATGAGTGTTTGCTGGAATCAGTCAAATGTTGTGTTCACAGCATTTTATTTTTTTCCGGGACAGAATAGGGTTATGCGATTAAACTCAAATTACAATTGTTGATTGCAACGTGTATAGAAATAAAAACGCGCGGGAGTGTGTGTGTGTGTGTGTGTGTGTGTGTGTGTGTGTGTGTGTGTGTGTGCGTGTGTGTGGAAATGCTCACTAAAAAAAAAAAAAAAAACAGACGTGCATATTATATTAAGGAATCCTGATAACTTTTGTTGCTCTGACTATAACATAAGCATGAGCTGTGATGGAACTATTTGCGTAATCATGCTGTATCATGCTGTATTACTTTAAACTGCGACGTATATCAAGTAGTTCAGGGGCAGAAAATAACTACTACAGCTCTACATCTTTTCACATCAATTACTCTTTACCAGCATTATATTCTAGTGTAAATATAACTTGACATTCAATACGGAGAGAGGGCAGTTTTTGTCCATGTTAGAGTATAAAGGGTATATTCTTTACAGTATATATGGCCATTGCCTGATACAGCATCTTGTGAGAGGTGGTCTCGACAAAAGTAACTTCAGGTGTCTCTGTCCCTACTCATTAACGACCCCTCTTCCCTCGACACAACACTCTCCCTTGAATACTCTCCGCGCCAATCTCTCGCTCTTTTGTAACCTTCAGACTTTTCTATCCTGACTTATTAATCGTTTGGCGTCAGCTGGAATGAAAGGTATAAGATGCACCCTGGAAGTGATTTATCTCTTTATAAGGAGATATCTCTCAAAATGCTGAATAACATCATTTGGAGGTGAATGATGATAATGATAACGATGGTGATGATAGCAGTAGGATAAAGTAGTAATAGTAGTAGTTTTTAGTATAGAAGTAGTAGTAGTAGTAGCAGTAGTACATTAACCCCTTCACATCTAGACATCATTCCGAAGATGAATATAATTGTCTGGAGGTAGCAAGAATAAACTAATTTCGTCATCTTTGTGAAGTGGTATTATTTAAAATTCATCCTAAATTGCTAAAGGAAGGGAGCTACGAAATCTTCTGCACCAGCGTGAATACGGCTCTGCAACATGGTCCGTATATTGCGCCCCAGGTACCGGATTCAGAAGCTTAAGATCAATTGCCTTTTGTACTGTAATTTACATTTGGATTTGCAGGAAGGACAAGGAGACTCTAGAATCTTCCCATGTCTGTCGGTCTTTCTGCAGTAACAGATTTTTAGCTACTAGAGGAAAATAATTATCATGAGGGGATTTCTTTTATTTCCAGGAAGAACAAGGAGGGAAGAGCGTAGAAATTTCCCATGTTTCTTGTTCTTTCTGCAAATCAGAGTCTGAATTACGAGGGGAAGTTGATCGTAAATATGTTTAAGAATCCCATCCCATACTTGAATATCCTGTGCTGCCGGAACGACTTAGTGGGCTGGTGTGAGGAATGATGACGTTTTGGCTGCCTTATAGCGTTGCCAATGATCCCTTTAATTTTGGACGTAAAATAACAATAATTATAAAGCACGAGAAGGGTTATGAAAAGTTGATTATGGTGCAGAGTGGACAGTGGCAATGCAAACGTGCCTATCCTCGCAACACGAGATTTTGTCGGCTAAATGACAAAGGGGAGCATTATATTGATCATCATCCCATAAAGATTATGAGTGATTTGCCATGCTGCATCCAGTACGGCCTGACACAAACTTAAGGACCTCAGCAATGACCCCTCCTCCCGCAACATACTCCACCACCGGCTTTCTCTCTCCACCTTGTTCCTGCCGATCTCTTCGTGATCTTCTTCGACTATAGCCAAACCATATCTAACCTAACATAGCTTAACATACCTTTAATTAACTTAAGCAAAACAAACCGTATCATTGATCTGTGTCCTTATCTTACCTCAGTTATTTTCTTGTCTATTACAACCTTGCCTAACTTGACCTTGCCTTATCTAACCTACCCAAACTTTACTCTGTTCTCGGCCTATTCCTTCATTTAACCTAAGTCAATCTAATCGATTCCTTATCACGACCCACCTCATCTTTCTCAGTCTATCCTAGCCTAACCAAACCAAATCCTATTTACGGTTTACTTCTAATTCTACCCCTAACGTAAAGTAACCTAGTCTAACCTAGGGGAGGCGGTAGCTCGATCGGTAGAGAGTTGGCTTGCAGTCCCGAGAGACCCAGGTTCGAATCCTCGATGGGGCAGGGAACAGTTTAAGGATTTGAATTTCATTAAATTAGGCTTTACTAATCTACCAGAAGACCCGCCGACATGTCGTAAAAATAACCCCGCTAATACCAATACACCAGTCCTGTATGAGACAGCCCTAGCATGTATTCAATATGGACGGTGAGTGTTAGCGCCGAAGTGGTGACATGTAGAGGTGTATGGTATGTAGGAGGACGGCTGGGCCTTGATAGCAGGCTGTAAAGCCTATGCCCAAAGTCGGACACATTAAAAAAAAAAAAAACTAAACTAACGTAATTCAACCCAGCCATACCCTATTGTCCACCTACTTCTCTCAGCCTAACCTACCAATCCATATTCTTGCCCTACCTCCTGTTCTTCCCTAACCAAACCTAACTTACCCTAATCTCTACCTACCTCTTCCTTTTCTCCTAACTTAATCAAAACGAACTTAATTCTCGGGTTACTTTTCTTCCATTCCTAACCCAACCCAGTCCAATCTAACCTAACTCTCTGTCAACCTCTTTCATGATGTAACCTACCTTGATCTTATTCTCGCCTTAACTTTTCCTCTTCTGATCTAGTCCAGCCTACCCTGACCTAATTCTCAACCTACCTCTTCCCCTTCTAACTTATTCCAACCTAACCTAACCTAACCTAATTCCGACATTTTGTTGGCTTTTTTCCTCCTAACATAACATAAACTAACCTTAATTTCGAACTATCTCTTCTCCTCCAAACAACCATACCAAAACTGACGACTGCCCCAGCTGTACTTCCACCTGCCTGGCCTAACTCTATTCCCCAGAGCCTACCCGGTTCATTTACAAGGGCGGAATTGCATGGCCCGCATTTTAGTCCACATGCGAATATTCATGCTACATTTTCCGGCTGGTGCCAGAGTTCTGGAAAAAATAATAAATTGTTGTGCCGAGGGGAAATGATTTGACGATGGCATATGGAACTGCGTTTTTCACTATCGCAATTATAATTGTCTTTATATCTGTAAGTGGAAGCAGATGATATTCTGATATCGCTTTACACATATAGAAATTACTGATATATACAAAATAGATATAGAAATAGTGTTATAGTTTATGTCTCGACGTAAAAACAGCTGGTGCTTTAGATCAACATGTTGTATTCATGGAAATTTTATATAGTAACACTATTACCCTAATTATAAGTATCTGATAAGGAAGATGATTATTAATTCTTTCACTAAGATGACGTATTAGTTTAGTATGTCCTTGCTAGCTTGAAGCGATTGAAAATATACATTGGGAATATTTCGTGCTGAAGGGGTTAATACCCCAATTCGCAAAAACCTTTATGCAGAATAAATCATTTGCAAATATGAAGCTAAAAATACTCATTGAATTAAAAGGGAAGAGCCAGTATTCCGTTAACTTATATTCCGCTTTACATAATGTATTCAGTAGTGAGACAGAGGCCAAATTCCCTTTCTCCATCGTAATGTGTCTTTCCATTGCCACTGAAACCCAAACAGCCTTTCGAGGATTCCTAACCCGCTGAAACTCAGTTGACGGTTAAATGTAGTTATGTTGGAGGGTGAAACCAGCTGTATAGCCAGATCTCAAAGGAAGGGGGGGGGGGGGCGATCTGAGGTCAAACACTGTTAGGGGGGAGGGGGCACTGCTGCACAGTGTACGCACATTAAATAATCAGAAATTTCAAATTATAGGTCCAATGGGGGGTGGGGGGCAAAGGTCTGGCAGGAGGGGGTGGCAACTATCCCACCATAGGTACGCCACTGGTCAGCTGGACTGATAACCAAGAAGACCCATTCCTTCCTCTTAACTAATGATATTCATGAAAGATCCGTCAGGTAATAACAAATCAAGTATACTGCTGTATATGATATATGGTAAAAAACTGAAAATGTTCTCATCAGTTTATATTGGGTGGCCAGCGATTCACGCCGTTGGTGTTCTTATTATCAGTCACGTTGCTGAATACTATGTTTCATCGGATACCACGCGATACCCCCAACGGTGCATAGTAGCAAGGAGAAAATTATGAAACCCTCTCACCTTCGCTTTTATATTATTATTATTATTATTATTATTATTTGCCAAGTTTGTCGTGCATATGCTAACAGACGACCATGGGGAGCGTCGTGTCATTTCTTCCTCCACTCTGTTTGATCGAAATACATCATATGCCCAACGTTGTAATTCAAGGTCTCAACAGGGGATAACATTTGGGTTGATGAATATAACCCAGAGATCTAAACACAGTACAGTACTTCCAATGGAACACACCGATGTCATGAGACCCTAAAAAGCTCTCCAGTCAAGATAGCAAGTGAAGATACCTCTTGAAGTTTTGACAAGGAAAAAAACTATGGAAGCAGAATATGTCCCAATGTGCTTTACTGTTAATGCAGCTTAGAAGTTTTTAAGCAGTTGCTTGAGCCAATGCGGCACAAAAACGTGAGAAGAGGAACTGGTGGCTGCTTCATCACAGTAATGCACCCAACAATGCAAGGTTTATTACGCAGTAACTTTTGACCAAAAAGTAAATTCCATTAGTCCAACATTTTCATTTGACTTAGCACTGCGCAACCTCTGGTTGTTCCCTAAACAGAAACTACGACTAAAGATATTCAGTCTGAAACGATGAGTGTTCTGAAGAGCATCAAGAAAGAAGAGTTCTACCGATACTTCCATCAGTAGCAGGAAAATTGGAATAAGTGTGTGAATGCAAGAAAGAAAGATTTGACGAAAATAGCCTGAAGTATCTGTCTGATGTTCAATAACCTGAATTTACCAGCCGCTATTAAAGCATTTTGATTACATCTCGTATCTATCTGTCGTTTACCTAGAATTTTGTTAATTTCATATTAATCCTTTTAGCAATATGGCATCCTTATTACTGCACCCTTCCAAGGGCAGGCCTAGAAACGCCACCGTAACTGACTTACCGATTTACTGAGGGGCCAATTAGAAATGAGCCCTTCCCAGTCCCCCTAGATTCTCCAAGACAGTTATAAAGGCCTTTCTGGGATCTTTCTCAATGATCTCCAGTGGTTGCCTCAGTTATAGTCCTTTCGGGGATCTTTGTAGGCCCTTTTGGACCATTTTAGCCCAGGAGCTCCATGAAGCGAGGGTAGACGTTCCCACAGATATTTATAAATTATATTTTACTTCCATGTGTTGTCCTTCAGGTTAATATAGGCTTGGGTTAGCTCTTTCCTGTAGTAGAAAGTCTGGCAGGAAACCGTTTGGCTGTTCTAGTTATTTTACTCTAGCTATAGCACAGCTGATTTTGTGCAACACACGGGAGAATTCTTGTAATGAAATGGTAAGCAAATACCTCTTACAACCCTTAAGGGTCACATTTTTCCGTTTACTCCTTCTGAGCGAGAAAAATCTGAACCTTTTTTGTGCAACTTTCACAAGGCATGATTACCGAGTTAGCCTCTAAGAGTCTCATCACTCTGAGGACGTACTGTATTTTCAGCTTTATTCGTGCCATGTCCAGGAAGTTTTATAAGGATTCGGACAGGAAAGTTAGATACAGCCTTCAATATCCCGTTCATTGCCGCTCTGCTGCTTTGAACAAAATCGTCGGAATCATAGCCCGAATAAGCTAAAAAAAAAAATTGGAATAAAGGTGGTAATATATTTACCGGGATTCTCTCCCTCCCTCTCTCTCTCTCTCTCTTTCTCTCTCTCTCTCTCTCTCTCCAGGGTGAGGGAGACTCATACTAAAGGACTAACCCCTTCAATCCGATGACGAATTATCCATTAAATTTATTGGAATTCCGGATTATTTAGCTGAGTTTTGAGCATATCCCTCTCCCCCTCCTTTTTTTTTTTTTTACCACAGGGGATAGAGGCAGCTCATAACCACCACGGGGTTCTCTTGAGCTGAAACAAAATATTCCACAAGTACTAAGAATAAGCCAGTAAAAAGGCCTTACTGAATTAAGGGATTAAGTTGTATAAATCAAAGGAGAGAAGAACAACGATGGAGAGAGAGAGAGAGAGAAAGAGAGAGAGAGAGAGAGAGAGAGAGAGAGAGAGAGAGAGAGAGAGAGAGTTGAAATTAGAATTGGAAAAGTTGGGGATTTGGGGAAAGATATATTGGGAAGCGAATCAGGGAGGACTGAGAGGGATTGAATTAATGGGGAATAAGATGTCTGGGGAGTAAGAGAAAAGGGGAGGGGTAAGAAAGGGAAAAGGGGAGGGAGGAGGGAGAGGGGGGAAATGGGATAGAGGAGGGAGAACGAAGGTGGGGTGGGTAAGGAAGGGAAAAATAGACTGGGAAGGAAAAAGAATTGGGAGGGAGAAGGAGACAGGAGATGGGATGGAGGGGAAGGAAGACGAGAGGGAAAGAGATAGAAAATTGGAAAGGGGTGTAAGGGAAAGAAAGAGACTGGGAAAATCTGAGAAGAGGGTGGGAGAAGGGGAAAGAAGAGGAAGGGAACGAGTTAAGGCGAGGAAAACAAGGGGAAACGAAGGGCGAAGGGGAAAGATAGCAGAGTGGAGGAGCGAACGGATGGAGGAGAAGAAAATAGAGGTAGGAGGTGGGAAAGAGATGGAGGAGGGGAGGCAGGAGGAGTTGAGGGAAGGAAGATAGAAGAAAGCGATGGGAATATGGAAGG
>JAGKTI010011031.1:7276-26570 GCA_018397915.1 Birgus latro
TTTCTTGTATTAGCCGAAGGATATGAGAAAGGAATGCATGCTTCCATGCCTTAGAGAATAACCTCCGTAACACGCAAGGCACACTCAGATGGCTCCCGGCCATGGAAGCAATAATCATTCCATGGAAAATCAAAGAAGTACTGCCTGAGGGCCTCCCAATCTGCAGCTCCAAAGTGCCACAGGCGGCGTTTCTTTGGAGGGTCCACAGGCTGTACTGGAGCGATTGGACATGTTAAGGTAATAAGATTAAGATCGGAGGAGCCCAACGGAGAGAAAAGATGAACAGTGTAAGCAGAAGGATTAGTTGTTAGGAAAAGGTCAAGTATGTTGGAACTCTCTCCAAGGCGGTCAGGGATACGGGTAGGGTGCTGTACAAGCTGCTCTAGGTCATTAAGGATAAAAAAGATGTGGGGTTGTTCATCAGGTGGATCAGTGAAAGGAGAGGAGAGCCAAAGGTGGTGGTGAACATTGAAATCTCCTAGAATGGAGATTTCAGAGAAAGGAGAAATGGATAGAATGTGTTCCATCGTAGAAGTAAGATAGTCAAAGAATTTTTGATAGTCAGTAGAATTAGGAGATAAGGAAACAGCACAGATATATTTAGTCAGAGAATGACAGGAAAGCCGAAGCCAGAGAGTAGAGAATTCAGAAGAATCAAGTTCAGGAACACGAGAGCAAGATAGAGCGTTGCGTACATATACGCAACAGCCACCTTTGGCTTTGAAACGAGAATAGAGAAAGTAGGAGGATACAGAAAAGGGTTTGCTGTCAGTTGCCTCAGACAGCTGAGTCTCAGTGAGAAAGAGAAGGTGAGGTTTAGAGGAGAAGAGGTGGTGCTCAACAGCGTGAAAGTTAGAGGAAAGGCCGCGAATGTTACAGAAATGAAGAAGGAGTGAGTCAGACAGTGGTTCCAGGCAGCTCTCTGAGTCGTCACTGGGAGAGGGGCGGATGGTGGGGGCATTTATGGTCCCCCCCCCTGGGGACTCCGAGGCATGATTTTTGTGCGCCATTTTGAAGAAATTCTGAAAAGGAAGTGTAGTGTGTAGCATGTATGCAGTTTGGTGTTGACAGTTAGAGAAACTTGTATTGGAGAGCATGCTGGTCTACTCTCTGTGTAACTGAGACACTGAAAAAGTTCAGCAAAGGAGGATGGTCAGGAACAAGTCCTGAGGGCTGATGAAACGGGAGCTCCAGCTCTCCCTGTCATCAGCTTTCCATCCTCCTTGGGAGTACTGCCCTGCTCGACTGATGCTACAGTCTCCTCATCCTAGTGCCAAAGTGGGCCTTGGGATAGGCTACTGCCCCCAAGACATGGGCCTGAAGCCTTTGCCCAGAGTTGGACACAAAAAAAAATAAATAATAAAAAAATAATAATAATAATACTGGAGAAAAAATGGCCTCTTTATCAAAAAATAATAGAAATGGAAGGCTGCGTCTATCTCAGTTTAGGGACAGTCTACCTGTGATTATTATGTTGCCTGAGTATTGATCACTGTCATGTTTTTGGGGGTAGATGTACATCTGTAAGGAAAAATGGTAAATGGGTATAATGAACCTATATCTTACATAACAAATAAAGGAAATATAGTACTTAAACAATCAAAGATTGTATGAATTCACTGAGCTCATGTGGAGGAGCTTTCTCATGGGCAGCGTGGCGTAGTTTGTGTGCCTACCAGGGACCCAGGGTGGCGCTGATGATGTGTATACACCACACCTGATGCCCGCGCCTTTCGAAATCAACTGATGAATCCCGAAAATATGGTGTCATGGTCCACTGTGCAGCTAAAATATATGTGGAAAAATAGACTGTAGCAGAACTGAGACGTTTTCTCAAAGCGAGAGGAATACCATGCCTTTAAAAATTCAGGTTGCTGATCTTGGCCTCGTAAGATTTCAGCCGTACAGTTCTTACTGTTATTAAGTGCATAATGGATACAATCATGTCAGGATCTGCCAAATGAAAGATCACGATCTTTGGAAACTGTATGCTAAATTTTTCCAACAGCTGAGATTCATAACACTTGGTAAAAATATGCTGAATGCAAACACACTCAGTAAGCTTTCATGGCTTTTAAAGAAAGTCTTTGGAGAACTTTTCAGCATTAATCTCATTTAGAGCATCAGTGAAATATCTAAGATGAATGTAATACTGGTATAATGCTGTATGCATGAATAATAATCTTGATAGGAATTTTTTTAAAGGAAGGTACAACAGCTGTGAGCGGGTAGTGACCCGACGCTATTTAGTGATTCGGCGAATGATGGGAACTTTCAGAAGTTTGTGAGGCTCTAATTCTCCAAGACAATCTAGCTAGCAATCCAGCTTCTTAACCCTATGAGGTTTCTGGGCCGGGCATATTATGTCTGTGCTAGAGTCAGCCACTCCCAAGCTGACCCATGTCTTCACAGCACAATATTTTTCTTTGATCCCTCTGTGTATGTACACTTTTCATGATACAATATTGATTCTGGTGTCATTTTAAAGCTGAATAGTGTATATACACTTTTCATGATACAATATTGATTCCGGTGTCATTTTAAAGCTGAATAGTTGTACTTTATCACAGTATGTTCAAAAAAGGAGAAAAAATAAAATAAAATGTCAAAATGACTAGTTGAAGTTAGCCGAAAACCAAAAAATTTACACCTCACCGTAGAAAAATATTTGGGAAAAAAAAAAACTATTAAAGATATGTAAATCTGGTTTAAGCCATGCAAAACTACAATAAATTACCTTTACAATGATATACAGTAATCCCTCCACTATTTGACACAATAGAGCCAAAGGCATGTCCGGACAGTGGTCTTGTCCGAATATTGGGCCTGAAGCTCCAGCACTGGTCATTCATGACCTTAACCTAACCTAACCTAAATCAGAAAACTACCTTCCTACCTCCCTACCGGACATAAATAATGCACACAAAGCATGAATTAATTGAATTTTAACCAAAAAATGATGATTTAGAGGTGAGTGAGGCATAGGTGGTCAGAACTTGCCAGCATGGTATAAGTAAGTATCGGACATGGAAATCATCTTTTCTCACATTTTATGCACTAAATTATTGGATACAAAGCATCAAATACAGTAAATGATGTAAATTGTCACCAGAAAAATGGTTAGGTTAGGTTAGGTTAGGTTAGGTTAGGTTAGGTTAGGTTATGACTGGACATGAAATTCACTGGCATTCACCTTTTTCATAGCCGGTGCACTTAAAAACCATGCATGAAAAAATTAAATTGAAAGCAGGAAATTATGATTAACATTTATGGAATTTTTTAACACATTTACAGCATGCTGAAAACAGGTTAGACATGAAAATCTTTATGGTAATCATCTAGCACAATAATCAAAGGCATTCACCTTTTTCATAGCTGGTGCACTTAAAACCATGCATGAAAGAATTAAATTAAAAGCAGGAAATTATGATTAACATAGTGTTAGGTTAGGTTAGGTTAGGTTAGGTTAGGTTATGACCGGACATGAAATTCACTGGCATTCACCTTTTTCATAGCTCGTGCACTTAAAACCATGCATGAAAAAATTAAATTAAAAGCAGGAAATTATGATTAACACAATGTTAGATTAGGTTAGGTTAGGTTATGACCGGACATGAAATTCACTGCCATTCACCTTTTTCATAGCTGGTGCACTTAAAACCATGCATGAAAAAATTAAACTGAAAGCAGGAAATTATGATTAACATTTAGGGAAATTTTTTAACACATTCACAGCATGCTGAAAACAGATTAGACATGAAAATCATTATGGAAATCATCTTGCACACAGTTTATGTATGAGATTAATGATATGGAAAGAACAAAACAAGGAATTGTGATGAAGTTAAGGTACTTACGAAAAAGAAGCCGCTGTCCTGATGTATAACTCACTCTATCATCTCAGACTCTGACAGGAAGACCTTGCACCTGACACACCTTTGCAATTGACAATCACCAGCACTTCTCACCAACACTTTCCACAACGTTTTTTTTTGCATAACTGGGATCACATCACTTCACTGAACTCTACATAACAGTAAATTCCCGTGTGGTCTAGTGACGAGTCCTGGAGCCTTGCGAACTTCTCAGCAGCAGCTTTCAGCTCTGTTCCACGTACCAACACACCAGCAGCACGTTGTTGTCGATACCAAATCAGCGTGGACCGTTCGATGTCCGCATACTTAGGAGTAAACATCACCTTCCTCTCCACGTTTTGTTTGGTCTTCGAAGCGAAATCAGCCGTGTACTGCTGCAGTTTGTCTCGGGACTTCTTGATATCAAACACGGTGAAGCGAGGGAGACTGAATTCATGACGAATCCGTGATGTCGGCCACCCGGCGTCCACCTTCTCCAATATCCCTCCCTCTTCTTCTCCAGAGTCAGAACCACTTTCTTCCTCTTCTCAGGAGGCAGGGCCATCATCACACATGATGAAGAAGGTAAAGAGCAGCATCAGGCCCTGCAGGTATCACCACAAAAGCAATCACTTCGGCTGCCATTGTCGAAGTGTGTTTACGAGCCAGAAACGGAGCGGGAAATGGGACAGACAGACGGGCGCCACTCGCGAAAACACAGCCTATCGGCACGCGCGGGAAATTCAAACTGACGCGGTCCAAAAAAATCGGATTTTTTTCGGATTTTTTCGAATTTTTGGACAGCCCACGAGGTCCGAATAGTGAGGGATCCGAATAATGGGCGTCCAAATAATAAAGGGATTACTGTATATATTATGGTAATTTTTGCATTTTGTTGCACGGTAAAGCAAAAGGAAAGAGATGCATAATTTTCTTTTAGTCTCAGCCGCATATTCACTTTGCACACTTTTTCTTTGATCGGTCAGTGCAAATACACTTTTTGTGATAGGATGCTGGTTGTGGCGTTATTTTGAAGCTGAATAGTTGTACGTTATCAGAGTATGTTCCAAAAAGGAAAACAAATAAAAAGTCAAAGTGACGGTGTTGAAGTTAGGCAAAAAAAAAAAAATTTTATACCTTGCTGTAGAAAAATATGCAACAAGAATAAAGTAATAAAGAAACAAAGCCATGAGTCAAAGCTGTGCAGTACTTGCCATGCATAGAGCAACCATTCCATGACGTCACGCTCAAGTCTCTTTGTTACGATGAATAAACGTGATTTATGGTGAATATTTTACAAAAGTTTCTTAAAATGATGATTACTGTAAAAGCGTCATCAGAATCTCTGAGGTTAGATTTGAAAAGATGATCAAAATCATCATTGGAATCTCAAAGGGTTAAAAATATAGTGCTGACATACAGACACAACAGACAAAAACTGATATTAAACCCCTTAGCTGCCATTAAGGAAAAATTATGGTTTTTCTGAGAATGAAAAAGGAGTGGTAACATAGAGGAATACAGTGAGTCCTTGATAAACGAAAACCCGAATTATGAATTTTCGATGTTACGAAAGCGACGAATATAGGACAAATTCCACGGTACAAAAGTATCTGTCTCGATAATATGAAAAGCAATACGAAAGGAAATACGAAAAATTCAAAATGTGCGCGGTGCACAGCGCCACGCTTGCTTGCGGCGAGGAAACGAACTAACCCCTCTCTGGTAAACAATTATTTTTCGCGTGCTTCTCAGTTAAGTCCACAGTTTCGGGACAACTCGCTGTCAGGTCAGTTTGCTATCACAACAATAACAAGACAATTTGCCGTCAGGACTTTTTGCCGTCAGGACGATTTCCCATCATTTATTTACATATCAGTTAATTTAGCAAGTATATTAGTTTTCAAGTTATTTGAGTTATAAAGGTGATGGTGGTTTATTCTTTTTGTAATAAATGTAAAATATGGTATCAAAAAGTTGGTATTAATGGAAAAAAATATAAATATACTGAAACGTGAATCAGGTGATGTACAATGTTTCACTTCATCGTTTAACATAAGGCTACATATGAGACATTGGCATTTAGATAAATGCCTAATAACCTCAAGTGAACGATCGACATACCCTAAAATTACATGAATAATCTTCATATTCCATTTACATTCTCAGCTAATCAATCAATCTCAACCTACTGCATCCAAAAATTACAATAAAAAGTACTGAAGACAGCTATGGGAGACGTCATATTATAATTCAAAGTCAACTACAGCGAGGCAGAAACAAGTTAATTATTGATTACAAGTGCAAATTATAAGTAATATCCAAAGCCTATGCTACTGAATGAACACAGACCTTGATATTTCCCCAAGAAATTGGTTATTATAATATTAATCAGTTAATATTAAGTATATTTATAGAATGATGGAGAATAGTCTTGGGTGCAAATTGTTCTGATGGGGAATCGTCCATGTTTTGATGGGGAATTGTCTGACGGCAAATTGTCCCGGAACCAAGCCACGTCCCTCCTCGCAGCTTCACTGTACGTGAGGATATTTTCGCAGGTATACAGGGCAAAATCTGGGTCTCAGAGACTTTTACAGACCTACCCCAGTATCCAGCAGTGTTGCGTATGGTGGAAGTGTTCAATCAACAAGTACATCGGATATCGAAGCAATTATCCCAGTGAGATACTGAAGAAAAGCCAGAGTTGAATTCCAGGCCCAAACCCAAACTCTCAAATACCTTACTCAATCAATGTGACTGACACAGAAACACCACAGGCAGTGTTATTATTCTCATAAACAATAATATTTCTAAAAAAGGAAACATCAAACATCATATGCAGGAAGGTATGGTGGTGGGACGTGCAGTATTGAGATGCTTCAGGGCAACTGACAGCCAGGCAGGCTACTGGCAGCATGCCAATCGGGCATGGGGGAGGAAAGGGGGGATGGGGAAGGAGACAAGCAGGGGTGGGGGAGGGCAAAGGGACTGGAGGGAGACGAACTGGGGTGGGGGAAGGAGACAAGTGGGGGTGGGGTAGGTTGGGGGGACAGGGAGGGAGACAAATGGGGGTGAGGGAGGGTGGGGGGATGGGGAGGGAGGCAAGCAGGGATGTAGGAGGGTAGGGGGGATAGGGAGGGAAACAAGAAAGCCAAATTGCCCTACTACCCCTCCCAGTCTCACTCACTCACTCTTGCTCTCACTCACTCACTAGGGGAGGGTGGGGGAGGGAGGGGGGAGGGGGAAGGAGACAAGCAGGGGTGGGGGAGGGCGAAGGGACCGGAGGGAGACAAACTGGGGTGGGGGAGGTTGGGGGGATGGGGAGGGAGACAAGTGGAGGTGGGGGAGGGTGGGGGGATAGAGAGGGGGGGAGGCAGGGGGGAAGGAGGGAAGGGGGGATAGGGAGGGAGACAAGAAAACCAAATTGCCCTACTACTCCCCCCCTCCCAGTCTCTCTCTCTCTCTCTCTCTCACTTTCGCTCTCTCACTCACTCATTCATCACTGCTGAGTGAAAGCTTTGGGTGATTCTGCCAAGCTCATTATTAGCTGACTTTGAGGTGATACATGGATGTTGTGAGTGGCTAGTTGATGCTTTTCAGTAAAGATTTTCTTCTATGCCAAGAATATAAGAGTACTCAAGGCATTACGGAGGCCTGGGGTAGGAAACAGTCACCGGCATTACACCCTGCAGAAGCTGTTGAATTAACCCCGTGGACTGTGGCAATTTAGCCAATTTAGTGACCATTACAATACTATTTCAAATGCAGATCACTGCCTTGGAAATTGTACGACACACCTACTCATGAAATATTTTTGCTCAGCTCACCATAGTTACAGATTTATTGGGGTTGGTAATTTCCCAGTTGGCAGGAAAATGGCAACTACACAAGCAAGACTCACTCGAGTAAAAGTTTTAGTTAACTGTCAGTTAATCCAATAAGCCATAACATGAGCATGATTTGCAACTTTTGATGATTTATTTACCTTTTCCTCTCTTCCCTTAGTTACTGTCAGCCTTGCATTCTATTTCAGCATCGAGAACTGCTTTTTCTAGACTTGTTTGAGCCTTTCTTAGGTGATAATGCCATGATAAATGGATAAGAAAGTGCATGAATTTCCTTTATAGTAGACACTGTTTCTTTGTTTCTAGCCTCAACCTTGGGGGTGGAGATGAAAGGTAAGAGATATCCAGATATCCCACAAAAATTACAGGGCACTGCTCCAACAAGAAACTTCGTGGTGTGTCATTAAAAACCCCACTCATACAGCATATGGTAAATCGCACACCTTCGGTTAATCTATCAAATTGATATCTATAAACCACATGCATTTATGACTGTTTTTGTCACGAAAATTTACAATTTAAGGTGTAATCAGTGGGATGGAGCAAATAAGCTGTAAGACCTAAATGGTGAGTGAATGCATCTGTAGCTAACTCCAAATGGAACTTTTTTGGTTGCCAACTGTTATTTGCCAGTTTCTTTTTCTTAGAATCTCGATATATCAGACTAATTGGGGCACAAGCCAGTCCGAAAAAAGCTAAATTCTGATAAAAGCGACATCTGGTCTTCCCCCTGCTAACCCCAGAATTTTTCCAGTATGTCTGACATTAGTCCAGATCGCACTAACGGTTTTTCACCGTGGCTTCACCACTGTTTCCACTACCATTGCAGTACTGTAGAGTAACATATTATACATTCACTATAAAAATCAAATGGTAAACTATATACTGTATAATAATACTGTACTGTATACTGATAAACATATCTTTTATTTATCTTTTTGTGATGTACATAGCTGAAGTGGTCCATTAGTGGAGTTTGTACAGTCGAGATGATTGTACTGGAGAGGTAGGTGATGCACTTATTAAACTTAAAGGCACTTATACTAAACCAGTACACCACTTTTCTAATTTTTTAGCACTTGGAAAATACTGTACTTTATTGTTACAACTTAATTTAAGCACCTCAAATACTGTACTGTACCATTTATATGCCTTATTATTTACAATCTTACAAACTAAAGATGTTCATTTTGCCTGTATTCATCACCATCATCATCATCATCATTATAACCGCCATCACCATCATCATCACCACCACCACCACCACCACCACCATCATCATCATCATCATCATCATCATCATCATCATCATCATCATCATCACTAGGGCAGGAGAAGCCATTTCATAATTTGCAGGGAGTAAAAATGCGAGATGCTAAGATCACGTACATAGCATGCTAAACACTTCAGCAGCAAGAGCCAGACTAAGCGTGGGCCCACAGAGAGGCAAGTCAGTGTTGCCAATCCCCAAAGACCTCTCTGCCCTACACAGACACTGAAATTACCCTACATTTCCCTTCATTACTCTACAGCTCAGGATGAAAATATTACTATGCCAGTTGGTACTGTTTTTATTATATGCAGGTATATAGCAACAACAAAGAAATGTAGTTTCTCTTGATTAGTGCGAGACTAGGGCTGCAGCAGCTGATGCACTGTCAGCTGCCAGATTCATGAGAAGTATTTTCTATAATGATGGGTGACTTATTACATATAGCTGAAGCAGTTTTTCTTTTGACACAGTAGACTTTAGAGAGTAATAGAGAATTTTTAAAAGGCAGTGGTTAGGATTATTCTAACCTAACTGAACCACCATACATAACTGCTAAATTCTAGTGGTTTAAGCTAAATTGTGGCAATATTAACCTAACCTAACCTATTTCTATTTGACTGAACCACCAAACATAACTGCTAAATTCTAGCTGCCGTAATCCTAACCACTGCCTTTCTAAAATGAGTACAGTATTTTTTTTTTTTAGCATATTCCCTTTCCGTATACTGGTTCTAGGGCAACAGCCCTCTGGACAATTGCCCCTCGAACAACTGCCCCCTGGACAATCACCCCCGCAGGACAACTGTCCCCCGGACAATTGCCTCTGCTAAACATCATCAGATTCACTGTACAAAATGGTCGCAAGTGTCTAACCTAACCTAATCTTTAGCGGGAGGCAATTGTCCGGGGGGTGGGGGTCCTATGGGGGCGATTGTCTCCGGGGGGCACTTGTCCAGGAGACATGCTGTCCTGATACCCTGTGTACTACATCATTTTTATCATTCACTGCAAAATAAGTATCACTCATAAAAAATTTGTAATTACTCTACATTTTGCTAAGATTTTGTAAAATTATCCTACTGCCTCACAGACTAGCTAGGAAGTGAGGCTGAATTGTCCTGTCATTGGTAACACCAGTCTGCCACTAACCAATGCACGAACACACAAACCGTGCAGACAGTACTCTGATACACAGTACAGTACTTTCTCCTGTCAGGACTGAAGTTGTATTTTTCTTAATTTATTCCAAAATATCAGACATTAGTTTGGTCAGCTCCTGGACTCTGATAAAAGCAAATTCCGGTGTAGCGAAGTCCGATATATAGAGGTTTTACTGTACATATCTGTGTAATTTCTTTCTTGTCCCTACACTGGAGGAGGAGGAGGAGGATTACATACGATTACATAGGAAACCAAACAGCAACAGACCTTCTGGTCCTTTCAAGGCTGCTTGTTACAGAGAAGGCTATGACTACAAGATCTATCTCCACATGCTTAAGGATAAGGATAGTAAAGCAAGAAGGCTCCCCCCACCTCCAAACCCTCCAGGAAAAAAGTGAGAAAAACCATCATGCAGTATGGAAAAACTGACATGGAAATTTCATAGGAAATACTGGAAAGGAAAGGTCACATTCTATACTACTTTATCTGTAAGCTATCTGTTTGAGTAACCTGAAAGAGAAAGTAATCAAATAAACTAATAGCTACGGTATGAGGAGGAGGAGGAGGAGGAGGAGGAGGAGGAGGAGGAGGCATTTTTACGTAACAGTTGATCACATCTATACACCCACCTCCTTGAGATGCATCTTGAACCTGTGCACATCTTCCTCAGCATGCTGAACCTCCTTCTCTATCTTGCTCCTCTCCCTGATTCTGCGAGCTATAACTGCTTCCACATGCTTCAAGGATGCCTTGTGGGCCTCTGTGCTTCTGTGCTGATGGGGCAAAATAACATTACATACAGTTCATTTCAGACAGTTTTTCTTGTGGGGCAAAACAAATATAACACATCATATTATCTAAGCAGTTTTACGGATGTTAACCCCTACAGTATGGTGATTTTTTTTCTGTTTTATTGCCAAGTGGTCTTATCAGCTGAGGAATGTTTTTTTTACCCCCCCCTTCATGGAGGGATTAGGTATAGCCTGCATTAACCCCATTATGATTGACAAGCTCAGCAAAGCACTAGTAGCAAGATTAAACTAAATACAATATTGTATAGCAAGATATTATTTACAACACAGTATTATTGTACTGGAGGGGTTAATCCCATACTACAAGCAGATTATTTTATTTAACTTGGAGCAGACCACTGGTAGTGAGGGGGTTTATGAAGGTTATATCAATCTCCTTCAGTCTCAAAAGTCTCTTCAGAGCTGAATAAAACTGTCTAATGGGAGCAATAACAGGATAAAATCTACAACCTTCAAGTACAAAAAGCACTTGTACAAGCTTATCTGCCATTCAATCACCATGTTACTCTTGGAAATAAGACAAGAATCACTTATATGAAAATGTAGGCCTCGCCTCTGTGCTCTTGGCAGATATTTCATAATTACCAGTACTGTATGTAGATCTATAGGATAATTCTTCAAATCATATAATCTGGCAAACCTGGTATTATAACAGGTCTAGATCCCAAATTATGCCAAACTGATGAAGGTCTTTTCAACTAAATATTTGTTTTCAAAAATGCGAAGTTCCCAAGCTGAAGGTGCTAGGTTGGTATTCATGCTTCATAATCATGACCATTACCTCTGATGCCTTGTTCCTTCCTGGGAAATTCCTTGACAAATGATGGCCATGACAGAACCACCATCAGTCTACTTTGCCTTCACATATCTCTTTCACTCTCAAACTCTCCCCTTTTTTTTCTTCTCTCTCTCACAAGAATATATTGTTTCACCCCCTTCCATACCACATACCAGCCTCACTTTCAAAGATTTTCTTTGGCACAAATCCCTATGCACTACAACCATTTTCTGTTTCCTACAATATTTGGGATTAGGACTAAAATAGCAAACAAACTAATCAAATAGCATCTACAAACACCAGTAAACACACCTAGTGTGAGATACAAAACAAGTCACAGGAAGCCATGTCACTGACTGAAAGTTTAAACTGATACAGTCACAACTTGCTACTCAATAGGGTTACATCAAGAGAAAATGTATCACATAATGATTTATCATAAAACAAGGTCAATACTACATAGGTTCAGTGGGGAAAGGAAAGGTGCCCTTGACCACAAAACTTAAAATCTTCCCAAAAAAAACTCTGCCATCCACCTGATGTATGTACTAGGCCAGTCCAAGTCATCACCAAGGGACCATTTGAGGCTGGGGAACAGCTTGTAGGGCCTGAATGATTACTCCAGATCCTCGGGAGGAGGTGCAGAGAGATGGAGAGAGTGATGCAGTGAGGCCAAGGGAGAGCGATATGATGAGGCCAATGGAGAGAATAGTGGTGAAAGCAAGGGAGTGTGTGGTGGTGTGGTGTATGGGTGTGCTAGTTGGTGATGAAGATGAGACAGACATGATGGAGGACATTGCATTTGCACACCACTCAGTGATCTGCCTTGGCTCTTCCTCATTGCTACTGATAGGGGAGAAGAAAGAGGCAATGGTGATCTCCTGTGCTTCCTGGTGGCCAGGAGCTCCCTGTATGCCTACAAGTGTTGTTCGATGCCATGTATTGACGCATCCTAGCCAGGTTAGAATCCATGGCCCGAAAGAACGCAATTCTCTTGTCCATCATTGCAAAGAATTCCTTCAAGGTCTTTATGTTGTGCATACGAAGGTGCCTGTCCACGCTGCCATCCTCCCCACCTTCTTGTGCTCCACCACCCATTCCCTTAGCTCAGTGAGCTCCTCTGTGGACAGATGCACAGTGTGGCTGGCCAAGACCTCTTGCACATCTTCAATGACCTCCTTAATCCTGCCTTGTGCAAGTGGCCAAGGATGTCACAATGTATGCTATCCACCGCTGGGAACCCCATGAATGGGTGCACACACTCCAGCCATACTTGGGGCCAGATGGTGTTCAGTGTGCACCTCCTTCCGTGCCATTGTGATGATGATGATGGCATGCTGGATGTTGTAATTTTTTCAAAATTGCTGCACTGCATCCCCTCACTCCAGAATTACTTGTACTCACCATTTGCTCCATGGTGTAGTAGGCCTTGAATGTTTTAATGATGCCCTGACCTACGGGTTGGGGCAATGATATCTGTGTTGGGGCAAGTAGGTCACTTTTGATATTATCCACCCAAACCTCTATGCCCCCAGGTGACTCGGGGCACTGTCAACAAGCAGGAGAAAATAATTGGCAAGGTTGCTCTGGCTGGTAAAGTCACAAAGGTGGGGGGACAGGTATCCTGCCATGTACGAGCAGCACAGTGCGGAGGTATGCCAGGCCCTGGAGTTACTCTTCCAAATAACCTCAAGGTTCTCCTTCGTTAACCCTGACAGTGCTCGGGGGTCTTCCCAATGATAAACCAGGAACAGTCTGAGCTTCAGATCCCACTCTGCATTTGCACCAAGGAGGAGGGAGAGGTGGTCCTTGGCTGCCTTAAACCTTGGCACACATCATTCTTCTGTCTGATGTACAGTATGTTTTCTGGGATATCTCATCAATAATGATGACCTATTTTGGAGAGTATACCCCTTTTTCTATCACTACCTTCAACTTTGTAGGGTAAGCATCAGCTGTCCTGTGATCTACACTAGCAGCCTTGCCATGCATGGTCACATGTTTAAGACCAGCATAGGCCTTATCCCGTGGATTGCGCAATTACCTCATGGTGTGCAAAATGTGAAAAAAAAAAAAAATGGCTTTTGTTTATATTGAAGATAAACATCCAGGACATCTGGTGAAAAAAAAAATCTCTCTCTCTCCATCTTTGCATAGCACCATGTGTAAGTTTGAATAGGGGTGGAGTAGTGAAAAAATAATACACCCCACCCTCGGCTATCACTCCTAATTGGCGCCGCCATGGCTGCGCTATAGCCGAAAACGCGATAGCCGAAGTGAAGAACTTACGGTAATAATTCTAATTGGTGCCATGACCTCAGTATTTACCCCTAAGATACCCGTTTTGTACCACATAATAACATATTATAGTAAAAAAAATGACCATACTGTACAGACTTTGTCGGCATGCTCCACTGTTTATAAATAAAGAAGATGATGGCTGCTTCAGCTGTGTATTGCAAGAACTGTGGACTTTTTTCACTTCTATGAGGAGGTTGAACTTCACCAAATTCATTGTTTTAAGTAATGAAACATTTAAGAGTCTTTGGGTATACTGTAGTGAATAGTTTATAGGTTTGTTTGTAAAACCGCTATGAAAGTGTTGGTGACGAAGCACCTATCTCTAAGCCAAGACGAAGTATGAGGCCTCCCATCATCATCATCACGTATATAAAAGTGGTTATTAATGTATTATAATGGAGTTATTCACACTTGAGCATACAGACTTTATCAAATGAACTTCTTCAATTGCTGCTTGAGTGGCATCCTCCGCCATCTTGAATGTTTTGGTTGGTCAACTGATGTGTCCACTTGGCCAAGCTTTTTTTTGCTTGATCCATAAGGCTGATGCATGATAGCTGGCATTTAGTGCGTGATAAAGGAATCTGGGTAGGTTTTTTATACATGCGTGATAGCGGTAAAACGCTATAGCGGAACCCCCGATAGCCGAGGGTTGGCTGTACATATATATAGATATGTATCCATGGATGGATGAATACAGATATGCATAAATCTATTCTTGAAACCCCCCTGGGGGTAGGGAGGTTTCAAGAATACTCCCCCAGTATCCCAGCTTGTCATATGAAGCAACTAAAAGTGTTGGTGGTGGGTTAGTACCCCACCCCGTAAAAAGAACTAACTAAACAAGTGAATAAAGCGCCTCGGACCAGGACGGACCATACGTTGAAAAATATGGAACGGATAAAGGACATTCTGAGGGTGGGGACATGGAATGTGACAGGAGTGAATGATGAAGTGAAAGAGAGAGAGATTGTTCTGGTGCTTGAGGATGCAAGAGTGGATGTATGTGGATTGACTGAAACTAAATGGAAAGGTGAAAGGGTGAGAGAATGGGAATATGGTTTAGGAATAAGTGCGGGAGTTAATGAGAATGAAAGGGCAAGAGAGGGAGTATGTCTGATGATAAGCAAGAAGTGGAAGGAGATTATAAGAGAGTATGGAAGAGTGGGTGCAAGGATTGTATGGGTGAGGATGAAAGTAGGTATACAAGCTTGGGTGATTGTATGTGCATATGCGCCGACAGAAGACGGAATGGCAAGAGTGAAAGATGAGTTTTGGGCAAGTGTAGAAGCATGTATGGACAAGTTTGAGAGGAGCGAGAGAGTGTTTCTGACTGGAGACTCAAATGGTAAAGTTGGGAATGTATGTGTGGATGAAGTGGTTGGTCAGTGGGGTGTGCCAGCTGGGGTGGATGGGAATGGTAGTGCCTTGGTGGACATCTGTGCTGGTAAGGGGTTGGTAATAGCCAACACCTACTTTCGGCACAAGATGATCCACAGGTAAACATGGAGAGTCATGAGGAGGATGGATGGTGAACTTGTTGAACGAAAGGTAATGATAAATTACGTGCGTGTGGATGAGCGAATGAGAAGACAAGTGTTGGATGCAAGAGTGTGGAGAGGGTGGGGGAATGGAATCTCAGACCATCACTTAGAGATGGCCAAGGTAAGGCTGCAAAGAAAGTGGGTGAAGAGACCAAGGGGAAGACAGGAGTAAATAGCTCCTGTGAGAAGAGTGGAGAAGTTACAAGAAAGTGAGAAAATGGCAGAGTATTAGAGCATAGTGGAAGTAAGACTGGGAAGTATGAGTTAGAGCAGATGAAAGGGGTGGAAGATGTATGTTAGATTTTCACGGAAGAGATAGATGCAGCATGTGAGGTGGTTTGTGGAGTGAGGAGGTGATGCAGGGGTGTGCAAGGGACAGCATGGTGGAATGATGAGGTGAAACGAGCTGTGGAACAAAAAAAAGAAGCCATGTAGTGAATGGATAGCAAGCAGAGGTAGGGGAGAAGATAAAAGAGAGAAGAGAGAGTTATATGTGAGGTGGAGAAGAGAGGTGAAGAGATTGGTGAAGAAGAGTAAGAAGAAAGTGGATGAAAAGTTTGGGAGGAATCTGAGTGTAAAATGGAGGGAGAGTAAGAAATTGTTTTGGAAGGAGGTAAAGAAAGTAAGACTATGTGAAAGTGAATATAGTAGGGGAGTGAAAGATGGGAATAATAGATTGCTGGTGGAGAGGAGAGAGAAACTGAGGAGATGGAAGGAGCACTTTGAGGATTTGTTGAATGTAGAGAGTGAGAGCAGTGCGAGTATAAGTGGTTGGGGAATGGCTGGGAGAAGAAGAGGTGAGAGGAGGGAGGAAGAGACCAGCAGGGCAGAAGTAATGGAAGCAATAAAGAAGATCAAGATGGGAAAGGCTCCAGGAATTGATGAAGTGTGTGGTGAAATGCTGAAGTATGGGGGTGAGATTGTTGTGGAGTGGATATGGAAGTTGTGTAGATTGGCTTGGGAAGAGGGAAGGGTTCCAGAGGACTGGAAATCAGGTATAATTATTCCTTTATATAAAGGAAAAGGGGAGAGAGAAGTATGTGGTAACCATAGGGGCATTTGCCTTCTTAGTGTGACTGGAAAAATATTTGGCAGAATACTTATTGATAGGGTTAGGCATATAACAGAGGAGTTAGTTGGAGAAGAACAAGGGGGATTTAGGAAGGGAAAAGGGTGTGTAGATCAGATATTTGTTCTAAGATGTTTAGTGAAGAAGCATCTAGAGAAGGGAAAGAATGTGTATGCTGCCTTCATGGACTTGGAGAAAGCTTATGACAGAATAGATAGGCAAGGTATATATGGAGTGGAGGGGAAATCGTTGAGCGTTGCGAAGAGTATGTACGAAGGAGCTAGGGCTACAGTGCGAGTGGATGTTGAGCCGAGTGAGTTCTTTGATCTGAATGTGGGACTGAAACAGGGTTGTGTGAAGTCTTCATGGCTGTTTATTATATACATGGATGGGGTTGTAAAGGAGGTACAAGGAAGGGCAGTGGATGTGGGGGTTGCTCTAATGAATGAGGGTGAGATGTGGAAGATTCCAGTGTTGTTGTCTGCTGATGATACAGTATTGTTGAGTGATGATGAATGGGAGTTGCAAGGTTTGGTGAATGAATTTGGGACAGTGTGTAAGAAGAGGAATCTGAAAGTCAATGTAAACAAGAGTAAAGTTATGGTGTTTGAGAAGAATGGAGTCACAGAAAGGACAGTGAGGTTGGATGGTAAGGATACGGAGAATGTGAGTGCATTCAAGTACTTGGGCAGTGTGATGAGTAAGGATGGAAGTTTTGGGGATGAAATACTTGAAAGGGTACAGCAGGGAAGGAAAGCTGTTGGTTCACTGAAAGCAGTGATGAGAAATAGGGAGGTGAGTATGGAAGTCAAGATGTCACTGCATGATAGTATCGTGATCCCTACCCTGATGTATGGAAGTGAGGCATGGACCTTGCTAGAGGGTAACAAGTCAAGGGTGAGAGCAGGGGAAATGAGTTACTTTAGAGGAGCATGTGGAGTGACATGGAAGGACAGGTTGACAAATGAAGAAGTGAAGGAATGTTGTGGGGTGGATGTGGATGTGGTTGAGAAGATTAGGAGAAATGCACTGAGGTGGTTTGGACATGTGGAGAGAATGGAGAATGAAAGACTGACTAAGAGGGTGTATGTAGGTGGGGTGGAGGGAGGGAGAGGGAGGAGAAGACCGAGGATGAGGTGGAGGAATGGAGTTGAGAGGTATATGAGGGAGGGGGGAGTGAGTTGAGGGGAGAGTAGGCAAATGGTGGGTGACAGAGAGACTTGGAGGCGTTTTGTCCACGACCACCCTTTGCGGGATTAGGGCATCAGGCTATATACAGTAGGCGCGGAAAGTACTGACGCTAAAGGGCTGACGTCATTTTTTTTCGCGTTAAGTGAAGTAGGGTCAATACTACCCTTCCCTGTGATGCGAAATGAGCTGACGCTTTTTCAACGGGAGCTGGCAACCCTGCTTGATAGGTTTGGCACCACAGCAGCAGGCTCAGTAATGTTTGGGCAGCCACAGGAGGAGGATTGTCTCTGTGTGTGATGCACCACGAGAGCATGTTTTGACTCAAATAACACAATTATTTGGTTACCTACCACATTCTCATCATGCCTAAAGTAACCACAAGCAAGGACAAGCATGTGGAAGTGATTACTTTATACAAAGCTGGCCACAAACTCCCAATTATTGCAAATCAAACAGGTGTTAGACTGAGGACAGTGCAGAGACTGGTGCAGCGGTTCAAGGACAGTGGGGAGGCCATTTCTCCCACTCCACTTCCCAAGCCTGGGAGACCTCGTAAGACAACCTTCAGGACCCGTCAGCTGATCTCAAGGCAAGTTAGCAAGGATCCAAGGCTAACAGCACGGGATTTAAAAGAAAAGAACCCACAGTTGCTGGCAGATGTGTCTGTCAGAAGTGTGCAGCAACTGTTGCATGACGATCTGGGCTACAGGAGTTTTTGTGCTCGTAAAAAACCACTGCTAACTGCACTTCAGAAGAAAAAGAGAGTAAATTTTTGTAAGAAATATCTTGCCTGGAGTGAGGAGCAATGGAAAACTGTGCTTTGGAGTGATGAGTCAACATTTACTGTCACTGGTACCCCTTCATCACGAGTGTACCGCAAACCAGGCAGTGACTCCCTGGATCCTAAGTACACTTCCAAGTTTGCTAAATACCCAGCCTCACTCATGGCTTGGGGCTGCTTTACATATTATGGTGTTGGTAGGTTGGTAATTCTACCTGCAAATGAAAAAGTGAACCAGAACAATTATTTGGAGCTCTTGTGTGATGTTTTAAGTGACTCTTTTGATAAAACCAAGGCAAGAGTATTTATGCAAGATTCTGCCCCTGCACATGTTGCAAAGTCAGTGAAACAGAGGCTAACAGACTGTGAGGTTCCCTTTATTCGAGACTGGCCCGGAAACAGCCCAGGTATCAATCCCATTGAAAATTTATGGGCGCACATGAAGCGGCAGCTGCGTAGTATGGACACATCTTTTCCTAAACTTGAGGCTGCAGCTATGGAGTAGTTTTAGTCCATCTGTTCTGCAAAACTACACCATCAGTCTCCCCAGACGCCTTAAGAAGATAATAAAGGTGAAGGGGAATGCCAGTAAATACTAAATTCAATGGTTAGTGTTAATTTGTTTCTCCTTGCTAACCACAAGAATATTTTCTTTTTTTAAGATGGCGTCAACACTTTCCGC
>JAGKTI010011032.1:0-16756 GCA_018397915.1 Birgus latro
TTATTCTAAATAATATTATGAAAAAGAATACAGCTGTATAGCATTTACTGTACAGTAGTTCTGGCCTACCAGCCATACACCAAGTACAAGTGGAACACTATCAAATGCAGTGAATATAATACTCACATCAAGCAGTGATGAAAATGATGAGCCACCAGTTACAATTTCAATGGAAGAAATAAAGAAGTATCACAAACAAAAGAGAATTTAAGGAAGAAATGAAGATACTCTGAAATGGCGGAGTGAAAACAGAAGAGAATACCCTGATTTAGTGAAAGTGGTACGCACATAATATTATCTCTGTTGTCCCCCAAGCAGCGTACCAAGTGAACAACTATTTAGTGGTGTTGGATTAATCTATGGTGAAGAACGCAAGAATATTCATGCACATAAAGCAGAGAAACCTTTGTTTTTGAAGAGTAACTTGCCTTTGTTGAAATTCAAATACTGAACTAATGTGCAATGTGAGTATTCTAATAAACTATACATAATACATATACTAACTTCAATTTACATTTGCACTTATCTAAATTTAATGTAACTTTACCACTTTCCAAAGGGTGGAGGTTGGGGAGTGGTTGGTGGGATGCTTGACGACTTAGGTGCACGTCCCGCATCCTAGTAACACAAGTTTGACTTATGTGGCTGAAAGTCGTCGTTCACAATTTCAAATGCATAATCTTAAAAGATTTTAAAATAATCTGCATCAGCATCCGCGAGGATATAGTCATCAGACATCCGCATCCGCGACGATATAGTCATCAGACATCCGCATCCGTGAGGATATAGTCATCAGATATCCGCATCCGCGAGGATATAGTCACCAGATATCCGCATCCGCATCCGTGAGGATATAGTCATCATACATCCAAACCCGCATCCGGAGTTTTAAAAAGTTTATATCGTCATCAGCATCCACATCTGCACATCCGCATTTTTAGACATCCGATACACCTCTACTCAATCAACTCCAACTTTCCCATGCCACCCTTTTTGCTCTGGCCACTTCTCTCTTTGCCTGTCTTTTCTTTTCATTATATTCTCTTCTGTCTTCTTCCCTTCCAGTTCTCTGCCATACTTTAAATGCTCTTTTCTTCTCACTTACCGCCTGCTTCACCTCCTCATACCACCACCATGTCTCTTTCTTTTCTCCTGTGACATGTTTCTCCACAGACTTCCCTCGCAGCCTCTGTTATACTGTATTATCCCTGAAGTGTTTCCAATCGCCTCTCTGTCTCTCATTTCTTCTCTTCAAATTGTAGTCTTATCTCCTCATCCTTCAACTTCCACTCCTTTACTCTTTTAACAACCTTCCTCTTCTTTCTTCCTTTCATATTTTCCACTCTCAAATCCACAGCTAATAGTCTATGTTGTGGTAAACATGCTTCACCTGGTATAACTTTACAGTCTTTCACTTTAATATCTTGCTCCTTTCTCATCAGCATAAAATCAATTTGAGTTTCTACATCTCCACTTTTGTAAGTTATCAACTTCTCCCTTTCCTTTTAGAATGTTGTGTTTATAATTTTCAAATCCTTACCCTGGTAGAACTCCAGTATCCTCTCACCCTCTCTATTTCTCTCTCCAAAGCCGAAGACTCCCATAACTTCCTCATATCCTCTCCGATCAGTACCAATGTGTCCATTCCAGTCTCCAGCAATGATCATTACCTCAGAGTTGGGTACTCATGCTCCATCAAGTTTTCCCCAGAATGCCTGTTTTTCATCATCAGGTCTACCAATCTGCGGCGCATATGCAGAAAAAATATGCCAGACCTTTCTCGCCACTACAATCTTAATCTTCATCAACCTTGGAGACATTCTCTCCACTTCCATCACATCCTTGACTAACTCCTCCCTCACCAACATTCCCACACTTCCGGCTCCTTCCTTCTCCCCTGACCACCATAACTTGTACCTCTCTTTACTCCCACTAAACGTTCTGCATCCCGTTCCCTTATACTGCACCTCCTGTACACAGCACAAGTCAACTGCCCTCCTTCCTAACATCTCCACCACCTCTCCACTTCTTCCCACCATCGTTCCAACATTTACTGTGCACACCCGCAATGCACCTCCTCTTCTAGCATGATCAGTATACCTGGAGATTCTTAGCACCCTCTGCCTACTCAAAGGCTGCCGGGGACTGGGGGCCATTTCTTTGAGTGGAATAGTAATCATAGTTGATTGGGCCATTTGGTTTTGCTGCCACGGATGGCCTTCCTGACTGGCAAAACTACAGTTTTAAGTGGTGGGCCTAGCCTTTACCTGTTTAGGTATAACCTGCAAGGCAGCAGGTGGTTTGAATTTAGAGTTTCTTTCTCCTAGCCTTTGACTTAACAATCCTAATGACAATAAAATAATCTGGTCAACTCTCCATTCTTTCAATTATAACTTTAACAACTCATCACCCATTCCCTCACTAAAATCTTCAGACAGTAACATCACACATGAACCGCATGGTAAAGCGAACATCCTTGCCAGTATATTGGCCAGAAATTCTACCTTAGAGGATGTCGGCCAGAACGTCCCTGTACTAGAACTTGACTCTCCAAATACTGTTTCACTGAAAATACAGACTAGATATGTAAAATCCATCCTAGACAATTTACCAATCAACAAAACTTCAGGCCCCGATGGAATTCCTCCAATTGTTTTGAAAAAGTGCTCCCCAGAACTTGCCTCTGTTCTAGCTAAATTATTCAGGCTCGTTTCGTTTTCGTTTTTGAAGGCTCCATACTTCTTCATTCCCTAATTCGTGGAGGGAAGCCAATATCCACCCAATTCCAAAGAAAGGAAGTTCCTCTGACCCCTCTGATCACAGACCAATAACTATCATGTCTTCTCTTGGTAAAGTATTTGAAATTGTAATTAATAAGCACATAGTTGAAGGCCTCAGGAGATACTGGGGTGAGGTTAGTCACTGACCTGATAAATGGGATTATATATGAGTGTGTTGTCCCACATGATTGGCTGAGGAGTGTAATTGTAAATGTGTACAAAGGAAAGGGTGATGCCCTGGAAAGGGGAAATTACAGAGGTATAAAGCTCTTAGATCAGATAATGAAAGTACTGGAGAGAGTTCTATAAGGTATGATTAGAGAAAGAGTGAATATCGATGAGATGCAGTTTGGGTTTATGCTAGGCAGGGGGACCACTGATGCCATATTCATTGTTCGACAGCTTCAGGAAAAAATATATTGGCAAGAAAAGGGAATTGTATTTTGTTTTTGTTGATTTGGAAAAGGCCTTTGACAGAGCCCCTAGAGAGGTGGTGAAGTGGGCAATGAGAAAGCTAGGGTTGGAAGAGTGGCTGGTTAGGGTGGTTATGGCCATGTACATGGGTGCTCGCACCCAGGTAAGAGTGAATGGAGCTTTGAGTGATGAGTTTTCTGTGAATGCTGGTGTGCATCAGGGGTCAGTTTTGAGTCCCTTGTTGTTTATCTTGGTACTTGAAGCCCTTGACTTCAGAGATGGACTCCCATGGGAGATGTTGTATGCTGATGATTTGGTGTTGATTGCGGAGAATGAAAAGGAAGCGGAGGAAAGATTTAAGAAGTGGAGAGATGGTATGGGGTACAAGGGCTTAAAGGTAAATGCAGATAAAACAAAAGAGATGATATCTAGGGTTGGTGGCGGTACAATCAGAGAAGAGGGAGAGTGGCCATGTGCAGTTTGCCACAAGGGTGTGGGAAGCAATTCCATCTTGTGTAGTGTTTGTGATAAGTGGGTGCAGAAGAGATGTAGTGGTATTAGAGGTAGACTGCGAGATGATGCTGATTTCATGTGTGCAGCGTGTCTGGGAGAGCAGGTGGAGATTGTTAGGCGTGAGAGGGTGGAACTTGCAGGTGAGTCTCTTGAGTGTGTGGAGGAGTTTCGTTATTTGGGAGACATGTTATGTGCCGGAGGTGGGGCTGGAGTTAGCTCGGTTGCTAGGGTGAGAAGTGGTTGGAAGAAGTTCAGGGAGCTGTTGCCTCTCCTGACATTGAGAGGACTCTCCTTACGTACTAAGGAGTCTTTGTATGCAGCATGTGTTAGGAGTGTGATGCTGTTTGGTAGTGAGACCTGGGTGGTATAGGAAGATGATATTCGCAGGTTTAAATGTACAGAAATGACAATGATTAGGTGGATGTGCAGTGCGTCCCTGCGTGCAAGGCCTGGGGGGGCTGGGTTTATGATGGAAGAGTTGAGAGGTAGGATGGGACTGGAGTGTATTGCTGTTGTGATGAGGAGATGTAGGCTGAGGTGGTTTGGACATGTGGAGAGGATGGGGGATGATAATTGGGTACAGAGGGTGAGAGGTGTTAATATTGGGGGAGGGGTTGGGAGGGGTAGACCGAGAAAGACATGGGACAAGGTCATTAAGTGTGACTTAAGGATTAAGGGACTGAACAAGGATGCTGCCAGGGATAGAGCAGCGTGGAGAGCCGCCATTAGGTGACCAAGGCCGACGCATGCAAGCATGTTGGAGCCTTCAAAAACGAAAACAAAAACGACAGTAAACACCTTAAATCCAACAACCTAATTATACTCTATTTCACCGAGTCTGGCACCATCAGTGATATCCTGAACACCTGTAGCAACTGGATATATCTTTTTGTATTGCCTTTATGTATTGGTTATCATGGTAAGACAGAGATTTGTCTAATGCTGAGGACTTACATCAGCACTACAGGCGTTGAGGACATAACTGATGGTGAAATGGAGTATAGTAATATACAAAATGTTTTTTGCCATGAAAGATCTACCTCTTTTTTTTCTTTTTTTTAATGCAAGGAAGAAGGAACCAAAGGCCATGGGCCCGCAAACCATTCCTTCCAAGAATAAACGAAAACAACACAAAAGAGAGCCAAATTCAAGATCCGTTCATTTCGAGATGCCTGGACACACTGCGTTTGAAAGACTGGAGATTATAGGTCCAGAGTTGACCAGTTGCATAAATGAAGAACTGAGAGTAACGGTTAACTCTTGCATTAGAGAGTTGGACAGAAAAGGGATGAGAGGTTGTTGCTAGACGGGTACTACGTGCCCGTCGTAGGGGTGGAGGGATGCAAGTAGACAGTTCAAAGGAGCAGTGGCCATTGAAGTAGCGATAGAAAAGAGATAAAGATGCAAAAGTGCGGCGAAGAGACAGAAGTTGAAGGGAGCTAGTAAGAGGAGGAGAGTTAATGAGACGAAAGCCTTTGACTCCACCCTACTGAGAAGGGCTGTATGTGGGGATCCTCCCCACACATGAGAGTTGTACTTTAAACAGGGGCGAATAAAACCCGTGTATAAAGTCAACATCTGTGTAGGGGTAAAGAAGGTTCGGAGTCAGCTTAGCACACCTAATCTCTTGGAAGCAGATTTCACAAGAGATGTAATATGTTCTTTCCAAGATAAATCCCGAGTGAATGAAACCCCAAGCATGTTCAAGGATGATGTAGGAATGAGCTGGACATTATTAAACATCAGCGGGTACTCCTGTGGAAGGTTTTGTCTGGTTGATAGGTGCAAGAACTGAGTCTTTGATGCATTAAAAACAACAAGATTATTTTTACCCCAATCAGAGATACGAGCCAAGTCAGACATTAGGTGTGCCATAGCCTCATCCCTTGTTTGTTGAAGTAACTGCTGAGATGGACGTTACAGGAACCGAATGGAAAGGTGAAGGGTGGAATCATCAGAGTATGAATGGATAGGGTTAGATGTACAGCTTAGGTCATTGATGAATAAAAGGAAGAGAGTTGGTGACAGGACAGAGCCCTGAGGAACACCACAGTTGATAGATCTAGGAGAAGAACAGTGGCCATCTACAACAGCGGCTATAGAACGACCAGAAAGGAAGCTAGAGATGAAGGCACAGATAGAAGGATAGAAACCATAAGAGGGTAGTTTAGAAATTAAAGATTTATGCCAGACTCGATCGAAAACCGCTGAGATGTCAAGCGCAATGGCAAAGCTTTCACCAAAGTCCCGAAAGGAGGATGACCAGGAGTCTGAAAGGTAGGTGAGAAGATCTCCAGTGGAGCGTCCCTGACAGAACCCATACTGACGATCAGAAAGAAGGCTGTGATAAGAAAGATGCTTTAAAATTTTTCTGTTAAGAATTGACTCAAACACTTTCGAGACACAGGATGTTAAAGCAGTTGGACGATAGTTAGAGGGTTGGGAATGGTCACCCTTCTTTGGGACTGGCTGAATGAGATCAAACTTCCAGCAAGAAGGAAAGGTACAAGTTGACAAAGGCGAAAGAGTTTACCTAGGCAGGGTGTAAGCAGAGAAGCACAGTTTTTGAGGACAACAGGAGAGACCCCATCAGGACCATATGCCTTGTTAGTATTGAGGCCTGTGATGGCTGAGAATACATCAGCTGAAGAAATTTTAATGTCACCCATGAGGAAGTCAGAGGGTGGAAGTGATGGAGGAACAGCACCAGAATCGTCTGAGGTGGAATTGGAGGAGATAGTCTGAGCAAAGAGATCTGCTTTTATCAGTAGAAGAAATAGCTACAGAGCCATCAGAGTAGAAAAGAGGAGGGAAGGATGATGAGGTAAGGTTGTTAGAAAGGTTTTTGGCAAGGTGCCAGAAGGAGCGTGAAGAATTTGAGTTGGAGAGTTGGGAACATTTAGTGCGGATGAAATTATTTTTAGCAGAACGAAGAACAGACTTAGAACGATTCCGGGCAGAAACATAAGAGAGATGTGATTCAGGGGTGGGTTGGCTCCGGTACCTTTTGTACACCCTCTCTTTGTTGCGGACAGCATTAGAACAAGTGTGATTAAACCTTTTTTGCATTAGACAAAGGATTGATATACCAGTACTCAATCTCCTGCCTCATTCCATCCATCAATCAACTGACCAACATGGAAAAACTCACGCAGTAGCCCTTGATATTTCTGATGCTTTTGACAGTGCGGGGCACCATTTCCTGCTATTCAAATTCCCTTGCTATGGACTAACGTCTTTTGTTCCTCTGCTTTCCTCATATCTCAGCGACAGAAAAATAAGAGTAAAAGCAGATTATGTATATTCCAATTTCCACTCAATTAACACCAGTGTGCCACAAAGATCAGTTCTGGAGTCAACCCTATTCCTAGTTCATATTAATGATCTCTTATCTGTCACCCACAATCCCATCCATTCATGCAGATGACTCAACACTTCACAGTTCATTCACACTCAAAACACCCATTCACAAAGATTAATATCTCTAACTCTCAACTCAGTGCAGCCATCTCCATAAATCAAGACTTATCTAAGATCACTGAATGGGGACAAAATAACCTTGTCTAATTTAATGCTAGAAAACCAAATACACTGTATATACAATTTACTAACAGACAGATATTGACAGATCAGCATATTACCTTCAGTGCTACTAATATTCCGAACTCGAAAAGTAATGAAATTCTCAATGTTTCATATAACAATGCCTTCACCTGGACTTCTCATGTCAGATCACTTGCTAAAATAGCCTCAAAGAGACTTGGATTACTGTACAGAGTCCGTAACTTCTTCACTGATGAGCAGTTACCTATAATTTAAAAGAGTCATGTGTGCTCTCAGCTTAAATATTGCTCCCCTTGTGGAATGGATGTGGAGAGGTTGCACTAAAACAACTAGACAAAATTCAGAACATAGCTGTTGGAGTTATTAATAACAATGCTATTACAAATAAACTACCTCCCCTACATGTAAGAAGGAAAGTTGCCTCCCTTGCATTATTATACAGATACAGTACTGTACTTTTATGGCAAATGCTCAGAAGAAGTTGCGTCCATTGTGCCACCTCTCCACACATTCCCTCGTGCTACACGGGTATCTGCCAGCACCCGTGACTGGAATGTCATACAGCCATATTGCAGAACTTCTGCCTATCAAAATTCTTTTATTCTCTGAACTGAAACTCTCTGGATCTCACTTCCCCGGAGTTGTTTCTCCCCAAACTTCAACCCAAAGTCCAACTGTTACAGATTTTTTATGAATGAAGGATGCCAGTAATCTGGTGTAGGGATTATTTTTTTTATTCATTTGTTTTTCCTTCCTTTGTTCTGTTATTTAAAAAACACAAGGGAGACAGGGCATAAACGCTGAGGAGGAGATGGTTGACTAAGGGGCAGGGGGCTTACCAGATGGAGACTGGATGTGTGTGCTGGAACTCCAGTGAGTTTGATACTTCTTTGCTTACAAGTGTGGTATCCGAGATGGGGAGGTCTGATTAAGCATTCCTTCAGGTATGCTGCTTGTGACTGACAAGGGGAAAGTGTCAAATAATGTCTTGGTGGTTGGTAAACACCAGATCCTGTGATAGCACTTAGTACCAAAAGAATCAACTTCCCTCTTCACAACCGTTTACTGTCTGTGTCTTACAGCCACAGAAGACAGGGTGCACCAGCACAATGAAGATGAAAATAATTGTCCTACACAAAAACTGGCAAAGCCAAATACTCGAGTTGAGAGAATTCATAACCCCGTAGGTCAGACCGATGTGATGAGAAATCTCATCATCTGACCTACTGTTGTTATTTATCACAAAACAGTAAGGCACCAAGTTTCACGGCATCATGATTGGCGAAATCACACTTTGGCAGCAGCCATCAAATATTCTCATGACTGCACATTTGCGACCCCAAAACGCACTTTCGCAGCCTTCGGCAGCAAAAGTTTCGGACTCTGACCATGGTGACGCCAGCGCCAACATTCAGTTTCGGGCTGTTTCCTGCACGTGTTCAGTGTGTCCACAAATTGAGTGTTATACTCTTGTGTCCTCGATTAGTATCTAATGGAAATACAGGGTATGTCATTTTGTGCTTCAAGTGGAGCACGAAGTGGACAGGGTGATGGTGGAAATGGTGTAATAAGGCATGAACCCAAAGCAGCAGGTGGTAAAGGGAAGGCCAAGCATGACTACTGACAAGAGGATGAAAAAAAACGAATGTATGATGACGAGCTAAAGAATAAAATTGTGACGAAAATGAAGAAAGGTGCTTGTAACTATGAAATATGCAAAAGGTATAATGTGCCAGACTCGACTGTGCGTAGTATGAGAAAACAGCTGAGTAAACTTAATGCCAATGTAGCCCTTGCAAAGAGGTATTTTGGACCAGGCGCTGGATGTACATGAACAAAAACAGTGACTGAGCACAGCTCAATTACAAACAGTACTGTATTTAAGTGTACTGTATTTTATGATGTTTTTATGTTTTGTTGTTAATTTAATGTGCTAACAGCAACATTTCAGGTAACTTTACGACGTACTTAAAGTAAGAAATACACTAGGGGGATGAGATTTCTTACGGGCCAGGTTCCTTATTTCCCCACAAGGTCAATGTCCCAACTTTGGCAACACTTTTCAGAGTTCCTACTAGGTGCAAAAAATGGTGCTTTACTGTACCAAGATAAGTGAATCTTTCCAAGACCTATAGATTCTCACCACATGCCTGGACAGACTGAACTGCTTCAACAAACATGCCACCTAATGCCTGGGGCCCTGATCTCGGCCCAAGAGACCTTTAATCCCAATGGCTTCCCATTCTTGTAAAATTCCTCAAGGGCACTCAGCAGTATCTCTGGCGACTATGCTGGGGTAGCTGCATATTCAGCAAAGTCAAGGTCAGTTACCCTGAAACTGCCAACTGATACTCCACAGTGACTTGAACTCACATCTTGGCCAAGTACCCAATCCATGTACAGTCATGCTCCCTAATTTAGACCCACCACGAGCCAAGCCCAGAGCTGAGGGAGGCAGTAGCCACGGCTCTTAAACAAACGCGTTTACTAGCCACCCCCCCTTCCCAACTCCACCCCACAATCCCCCCCCCTTCCCCTAGCATTCAACGTTCATTCTCTACCTTACTGCTTTCCTTTCCACCCTCACCTCTTATGAAACAATCATTTACTGAAGAGGACAATGCTGGACGGTATTAGTACATTTTGGAAAACACAGGGCACAAAAAAAGGTAAGACCTGAATATATTATTTCTCTTAAAAAATAAATGCGTTCGTTTAAGAGCCGTGGCTACTGCCTCCCTCAGCTCTGGGTTTGGCTCGGGGTGGGTCTAAATTAGGGAGCGTGACTGTACATGCTGAAAAGTGTGAGAGCATGGACACATCCCTGTCTTACTCTAGTACTTACTGACATGAAGCTTGATGTTCCTCCTCCAAACTTAAGAACACTCAGGGTTTGAAAACAGGCCAGCAATCAGTTGGATTATCCCTGCAGGGAACCCACAGAGTTGCAGGAGTTCCCATAGTACCTCCCAGTTTACTGAGTCAAATGCCATCTTGAAAAGTTGAAATCCAAACAGGCTGCAAGCAGACCTTATCAATACTCAAAGTGGCATTCCATGAGAATGCATCAGAAGAATGTGAGCAAGAACCTTACCTGGTAACTGTAAAACCACCGAAGTTACTACAATCACACTGGTCTCCTTTTCCTTTCCAGATAGGGGTGACCAAACCCCCTGTCCAGTTAGGAATGAAACCAGCCTGCCAAATGGCTTCTACAACTGAATGTAATGCCCTATCATGGTTTCACTCCCAGCTTTGATCATTCTGATGAGATGCCACAAATATCAGCTGCTCTACCACTTTTCAACCTATCCACTGATTTCTTGATTTCCCCTACAGAAGGCAATGTATCATCAGCTAGTGGGAGAACAGTCAATGGTTGTAAGCCAGCCAATGGGTGTTCTCCACTGAGAGGTTCAGCCAAGAACAGCTGTTCAAAGTACCCAGCCCAACGAACCCTATGCTAAACTCACTCATACTCAACAAGAGCCGTCCATCTGCTGTCTGAACAGAGTTAACCTGAGGGGCAGGTCTGGAGTGGAGCTTCTTCAGGACTCAGTAGGCAGGTTGAAGGTCATGCACATGCAAATGGCCTTTCACCTCCTCAGCAATTCCCCCGACATACCTCTCCTCATGTGGTAGGTGGTGGCGACCATCATCCACTCACTTGATGTAGTGCTGCCTACTTCTTCCTTAGCCTTTATCATTCTTTTTCTATGCCTGCCCTCCTCTCTTCCTATTTTTCCTATCTTTCCTGTCACTTCTTATTGCTTTTCTTTCTGTTACAGGTGGCTTTACACTGAGTGACAAGCCAAATGGTTTCCTGTAAGCCAAGAAACCATTTACAACGCTGGGTGGTAACCATATAACCAAACCATACGTGCTCCCTATGTGTCAACAAGTGGGTTGGTGGAGGGTTAGTGCCCCTCCCTGTAAAACAAATAACTCAAAGTCAAATGGCCACCCCTTACGGGATTATGGCGTCTGGCAATAGATAGATAGATAGACCTCTCCTCGCCACTTCTTTGCAAAATTTGTGCCTCTTGAGACAGAAAGAGCATGTGCTACTCCCAATCCCCAGCCAGTGTGGCAGTTCAACTCTTCAATTGTGGCCATTGTCCCCAGTGAGAAAAAACTCTTCCTTGATCTCGGGCACTCACCAATGTACTCAATAGCTACTGCCAGGGTAGCACATTTAAAGGTACCTCATTGTCCAACAAGGTCCTCAACAGTACTGAGCATTTCAAACCCATCTCAGACTGCTAGCTACTACATGTGACACTTTGGAACTGCAGATTGGGAGGCCCTCAGGCAGTACTTCTTTGATTTTCCTTGGAGTGATTATTGCTTCCATGGCCGGGAGCCATCTGGGTGTGTCTTGCGCATTACGGAGGTTATTCTCTCAGGAATGGAAGCATACATTCCTTTCTCATATCCTCTGACTAATGCAAGAAAGCCTTGGTTTAATCACGCTTGTTCTAATACTGTCCGCAACAAGGTGAGGGCCTACAAAAGGTTCCGGAGCCAACCCACCCCTGAATCACATCTTTTTTATACTTCTGCCCGGAATCATGCTAAGTCTGTTCGTCGCTCTCGTTTCGTTTCGTTTTTGAATGCTCCAACATGCTTGCATGCGTCGGCCTTGGTCACCTAATGGCGGATCTCCATGCTGCTCGATCCCTGGCAGCCTCCCTGTTCAGTCCCTTAACCCTTAAGTCACACTTAATGAATTTGCCCCATGTCTCTCTCAGTCTACCCCTCCCAACCCCTCCCCCAATATTAACACTTCTCACCCTCTGTACCCAATTATCATCCCCCATCCTCTCCACATGTCCAAACCACCTCAGCCTACCTCTCCTCATCACAACACCAATACACTCCAGTCCCATCCTACCTCTCAACTCTTCTATCGTAAACCCAGCCCCCCCAGGCCTTGCACGCAGGGACGCACTGCACATCCACCTAATCATTGTCATTCTGTACGTTTAAACCTGCGAATATCCTCTTCCTTTACTGCCCAGGTCTCACTACCATACAGCATCACACTCCTACCACATGCTGCATACAAAGACCCCTTAGCATGTTAGGAGAGTCGTCTCAATGTCAGGAGAGGCAACAGCTCCCTGAACTTCTCCCAACCACTTCTCACCCTAGCAACCGAGCTAACACCAGCCCCACCTCCGGCACATAACATGTCTCCCAAATAACAAAACTCCTCCACACACTCAAGAGACTCACATGCAAGTTCAACCCTCTCACGCCTAACAATCTCCACCTGCTCTCCCAGACACGCTGCACACATGAAATCAGCATCATCTCGCAGTCTACCTCTAATACCACTACATCTCTTGTGCACCCATTTATCACAAACACTACACAAGATGGAATTACTTCCCACACGCTTGTGGCAAACTGCACATGGCCACTTTCCCACTCCTCTGATTGTACCGCCACCAACCCTAGATATCATCACTTTTGTTTTATCTGCATTTACCCTTAAGCCCTTGTACCCTAAACCATCTCTCCATTTCTTAAATCTCTCCTCCGCCTCCTTTTCAATCTCTGCAATCAACACCGAATCATCAGCATACAACATCTCCCATGGAAGTCCATCTCTGAAGTCACGTGAGGGCTTCAAGCACCAAGATAAACAACAAGGGACTCAAAACTGACCTCTGATGCACATCAACATTCACGGAAAACTCATCACTCAAAACTCCATTCACTCTTACCTGGGTGCGAGCACCCACGTACATGGCCATAACCACCCTAACCAGCTTCCAACCCTAGCTTTCTCATTGCCCACTTCACCACCTCTCTAGGGACTCTGTAAAAGGCCTTTTCCAAATCAACAAAAACAAAATATAATTCCCTTTTCATTCTAATATATTTTTCCTGAAGCTGTCGAACAATGAATATGGCATCAGTGGTCCCCCTGCCTGGCATAAACCCAAACTGCATCTCATCGATATTCACTCTTTCTCTAATCATACCTTCTAGAACTCTCTCCATTACTTTCATTATCTGATCTAAGAGCTTTATACCTCTGTAATTTCAACTTTCCAGGGCATCACCCTTCCCTTTGTACACATTTACAATTACATTCTTCAGCCTATCATCTGGGACAACACACTCATATATAATCATATTTATCAGGTCAGTGACTAACCTCAACCCAGTATCTCCCGAGGCCTTCAACATTTCAGCAGTCTACCCAGACACACCTGCCACCTTCCCCACCCGCATCCTGCCTATTGCCTCACTCAGAGTAGCAGCGTCAATCAAAGGCTAAGGGCCAAACACTGGATCTGCTGGCTCCAAACCTTCTCTATCCCAATCAAACTCCTTGTTCAACAACCGGCGATAATGCTCTCTCCATGCATCTTTAATATCCTCACTGTTCACCACTACCCTTCCATCATCATCCTTCACACACTGCTCACCTACAATGTCCCGATTATCCCTCTTCACCTGATTTGCCACCCTAAAAATCATATTTTTCCTTTCTCCATGATTGTGATTATCAAGTAAAAGTCTCTGTGACTCAGACTTCGCCCTGTATACCTCTCTTCTAGCCCTGCGCTTGGAAGCCAAGTACTCCTCCCTGTTACAACCCTTCTTCCATTCCTGGAAAAGCCTTCTTTTCTCCTTAACTGCAGCTTCTACACCCTCATCCCACCACCAAGTTACTTTATGTCTTGGTGAGCCTCTTGTCCAACCGCATATTGCATCGGTAACTCTCAAGAGGTTGTTCTTAAGGGCTCTATACTGTTCATTAATGCCTCTATCTACTGCTTCCTGTTCAGCCACCACTCTCATCTCACTATAAAAGGCATCCCTTACTGATTGGTTTCCCAGCTTCCATATTTTCCTCCTAGGTACATATGTCCTCCTTCTCATCACTCATTCCTTAAGCATCATGTCACAAATCAACAGTTTGTGCTGCTGCACACACTCCTCACTTCCTATAACTTTAACATCTCTCACTAATCTCCTATCAACCCTCCTGACCAGAAAATAATCTATCTGACTACTATTATTGCATCGGTAACTCTCAAGAGGTTGTTCTTAAGGGCTCTATACTGTTCATTAACGCCTCTATCTACGGCTTCCTGTTCAGCCACCACTTTCCTCATCTCACTATAAAAGGCATCCCTTACTGATTGGTTTCCCAGCTTCCATATTTACCTCCTAGGTACATATGTCCTCCTTCTCATCACTCGTTCCTTAAGCACCATGTCACAAATCAACAGTCTGTGCTGCTGCACACACTCCTCGCTTCCTATAACTTTAACATACCTAACTAATCTCCTATCAACCCTCCTGACCAGAAAATAATCTATCTGACTACTATTTCCGCAAGACTCATACGGAATCAACCGGCTCATTCTTTTCCTAAAATGTGTGTTGCACACAATCATGTCCATAGCCTCCCCAAACTCGAGTATTCTTTCCCCATCCGCATTCCTCACACCATATATACATCCTCCATGGACTCCTTCATAACCTTGAGCTGCTTCACCCACATGACCATTTAAATCCCCTCCCAGAACACTACCTCATCATCACCCATACCACTTACTACAAGTATTAAATCATCCCAAAATCTATCCTTCTCTGCGTCATCCAATCCTACATGTGTAGCATATGCCGATATAACTGAAATCATTTTCCGCCCGATCAAAATTTTCGCTACTAATATCCCATCACTTACTCTCATAATATTCATGACATATTCCACCGATTTCTCTGCAACCAACACATCCACACCGCCATATCCGTCAGTTCCCCCCTGCCAAAACAACTTATAGTAGCAATCCTTCCCAACAATCTTTCTAGCTGATCCACCCCTGTACCGGACTTCCTGCAAACATGCCACATCCACCCACCTCCTACTGAATGCCTCAACGGCTTCCCACGCTCTTCCTCTCAAACTTCCCACATTCCACGAACCCACCCTAAACCCCCTGGGTGATTTTTTTTTATTTTTTTTTTATGTGTCCGACTCTGGGCATAGGCTTTACAGCTTGCTATCAAGGCCCGGCCGTCCTCCTACATACCATACACCTCTACATGTCACCACTTCGGCGCTAACACCCACCGGCCATATTGAATACATGCTAGGGCTGTCTCATACAGGACTGGTGTATTGGTATTAGCGGGGTATTTTTACGACATGTCGGCAGGTCTTCTGGTAGATCATTAAAGCCTGATTTAATGAAATTCAAATCCTTAAACTGTTCCCTGCCCCAGCAAGGATTCGAACCTGGGTCCGTCGGGACTGCAAGCCAACGATTTGCTGTCCTCAGGCTTGCTTTGATGCTTGTACTTATAGTTCATAGTTGGTAAGATAAAGGGGGGTAAACATTCGAAAGGCCCGACCCATTGCACAGTCCCAGGTCCAGGCAATGGATCTGGGACCCCTAGCCCACCAGCTTACCAGTGGCTGTGGTAGTGGCCTCGGGGCACCCTGCCAGGACAGCTGCAGGGACACCCTCCAAGCACGGTCTGGTACTGCAACTGCCCCGCCATTATACACCCACTGATAGGGCAGCCTCCTGGGGCGCTACTCCCGGGTTCGGGCCCCTCTCTATTGAGCGGAAGCGGCAGCCTGGGAACTGCACTGCCCTGTACCCTCTAGCACAGGTTCGAGCCCCATCTTGCCCAGGAACCATGATCTATGCTGGCGGAACCCCCGTCACGCCTCCCCCCAAAGTCCGCCACTAAATAGCAGGGGCAAAGTTTTCTGGCCGCATGCCCTTGCTGGCGTCAACCCCTGTAACGTAGTGGGATACGTCGTGTAATATGTAAAGCGCATGTGGTGTAGTGCATAGGATAGTTAGAGGAAATGTTTGGGAGAGTATGCTGGTCTACTCTCCATGTTACTGTCACACTGAAAAGGTCAGCAAAGGGGGATGGTTAGGTAGCTAGTGAAACAGGAGCTCCAGCTCTCCCTATCACCAGTATTCCCATTCCCCTCGGAAGTACCACCCTGTTCGGCCCGTACTACAGCCTCCTCTGCTAAAAATAATTTCATCCGTGCTAAATGTTCTCAACTCTCCAACTCAAATTCTTCTCATTCCTTCTGGCACCTTGCCAAAAACATTTCTAACAACTTTACTTCATCATCCTTCCCTCCTCTTTTCTACTCTGATGGCTCTGTAGCTATTTCTTCTACTGACAAAGCAGATCGCTTCACTCAGACTTCCTCCTCCAATTCCGCCTTAGACGATTCCGGTGCTCTTCTTCCATCACTTCTCCCCTCTGACTTCCTCATGGCTGACATTAAAATTTCTTCAGCTGATATATTTTCTGCCATCACTGACCTCAATACTAACAAGGCATATGGGCAAGAGGGAGTCCCTCGTGTTGTCCTCAAAAACTGTGCTTCTGTGCTTACACCCTACCTAGGTAAACTCTTTCGCCTTTGTCTATCAACTTGTACCTTTCCTTCTTGCTGGAAGTTTGCTCTCATTCAGCCAGTC
>JAGKTI010011033.1:0-12057 GCA_018397915.1 Birgus latro
TATCACACCCTGCAACTCATAACCATACTATCACACCCTGCAACTCAACCATACTATCACATCCTGCAACTCATAACCATACTATCACACTCTGCAGCTCGTAACCATACTGTCACACCCTGCAACTCATGACCATACTATCACACCCTGCAACTCGTAACCATACTATCACACTCTGCAACTCATAACCATACTATCACACCCTGCAACTCATAACCATACTATCACACCCTGCAACTCCCAGCCTTCCTCACAGCCTGCAAGTCACAGCTATCCTGTCACAGCCTTCAGGTCAAACCATCCTATCACAACCTACAACTCACAACCATCCTATCACAACCTACACAACCTATATAACTCATAACCTTCCTCACAGCCTGTATCTCACTATCATCCCATCATAACCTGCAACTCATAACCTTTCTTTCACAACCTACATCTCACAACCTTTGTCACATCCGCCTTGTATTAAATCAGATTATAGACACTTCCTTACATTTATCTTTTATTAGTATTTTGTTTTTATATTTGCTTTTATTGTTTGCTCACATGTACAACCAACTTCTTGTATGTATATCCTCCTATACTGCTTTTACTCTAACCTGGCCTAAAATTACAATCTCCCCAACTTTAATGCTGGCTTGTAAAATAGATTAACACTCAAATACGATGCTAGTCACAAAGAGGTGCTAAGAAAACTATGTAGAGCCGTAGAATTGCCTTTTTCCTCCACCAAGGAGGAAAATCTTGGCCATGTTAGGGCAAAAAAGAGTATAGCCAGCTTCGCCGATACAGGTCTTCATAACATATGTCGTATTATCATATAGTTTTCTTTTTCGTATGTTGTCAGTTTGATATGAATTTGAGAAGTGTTTCGCAGACTCGTATATACAAGGAATCTTATATACATTCTAGCTTGGGTAAGTTTATATATAGGACATCCAGGCCCGCATTTTCAACTAAGATTTTAAAACACTCCCTTACCGATACATTACTGCATGAGATGGTTTAGTGTTAATCTATGCAAAGTAGTAGTAGTAGTAATAGTAGTTGGAACCCTAAGCTTATCTGAATGGGAATATAGTGGACTGCAGGCCTAAGTTACCTTAGTACTGCAGGCCATCCTCCTCCTTTTGGGGAATAGGAGAGGAATTGAGGGGCGTTTGTTTCACCAGGCAGCGGAATCACCTATTCATAAATTTGCCACGACGTGAAGGCGTCCCCATCAGCAACTGTGCAAAATGATAACATATAAAAGAACAGTGAAGTGTAAAAAAAAAAAAAAAAAATTGCTTAAGGAAAAGATTTTAGGAAATTTCTTAAACTCATCCCCCACCCCCCTTTTTTCCCCCGCCAGTTCCTGTTTTGTTCCCTGCTGATACAAGCCGTATACGAGCTCAAGCCCCAACTCCAGTCCCAACACAAGCCCCACCTACAGAAATCACATCTCCTGCCAGCATCATACCAGAGGAGTGTGGCATCCCTGGACAACCGGACAGGAAGGGGCCCCACTCAAGGGTACGGAGGGTCTCTGGAGGCACTGAGATTAAGGTGAGTGCTTCCCAGGCTCCTGTGGCTCACTCTCAGATGAATAAGATAAAATATGTTAATAGTGATCGTATTAACACTCAGACATCTGTGACTCACTATTAGCTATCCTGACCATGAGAAGACTGATGGTGACAGTATCAGCTCAGGCTCTTGTGATTTAGTCTCAGATGAATGATATCATCTGGCGTTAGCTGCAGTAGAAGAGAAGACGTCTTGGTCTAATCATAAGAGGGTTAATGGTGAAAGTATTAATTCAAACGTTTCTATGACTTACTCATATGAATAAAAATCCCTTGGCATTAATTGGAATAAAATGCTAGAGTTGTTTTGTCTATGAAGGGGTAAATGTAAATTGTTTCTAATCCCTAAACCGAAGGAAAGAGGGATTCCAGCCTGCACTGTTCTATCGCCGTCTCACAGCGTCCGTTATAAAAGTCACTACAGTATTCAGGGGAGTAACTTTGTCATTCCTGACTTCATCCTCTTCTGTTATTTCCGGCTTAGCCGAAATGTCTTGTTTTGAATACCTCAGAAACTGGATTCATTTACCTTTAAACTCGCCACAGTCTCTACATAACTATCCAACAGGCCAGTCTCTCATCTTCTCTCGGTATCCTTGACGTCTGTCTCTTGTGAGCTGTTTTGGACAGGTCACATTAGGCTACTTTCCCAGCAAAAATTTGATTTGCAGAGCTTAGGTGTACTAAACCAACTAAATCAACTTCGTGCTTCCTTTAACCCTACTCAGTTGCTGACTTCGCGTAGGGTTCTTATTTACCTGTGTGGTATGAACTTGCAGCAAATGTGTGGGGTACACTCTATATCCAGCATCTTTCAGCAGGATGGAGCCAAAGGTGTTTCATCTTATCAGCTCCCTTCTACACACTGACTTCCTTCATCCTTTCTCCTTTGCCTCAGTGTTGAGCCTCTCTTCTGGCTCTGCTGTGACGGCCGCTCTTTTGAACATTGTTCTTGCATCCCTTCTCCACTACAACATACATACAGGACCCGCTTGTCTACTAGTATGCACTCTAACCCCCTTTTAACTAGAACTCTGACGCATGTGTGAACCGGTGTTCTGCCATTCATGTGTGCAACTGGTCAACTCTGGAAATAACTTTTTCACTGCCTATAACTTCCAGTATTTTGAAGCTCCGTGACCAGGCATCTCGTAATGAACTTTTTATGATTTTAGATTCCTCTTCCTTTTGTTTAACTTTGTTTGGATGAACATGTTTATTTTGCAGAGTTTCAGACTTTGGCTATTTTGTATTTACCTTAAAGCAATCAAACGATTCTGCTCATACGATTGAAATTCAAGCTTGGACATACAAGGGTTTCCCTTTGTTAAACGCCGGACGATTTTATTCGTGTGACAGAATTTGCTCATGTCAAAGGACAAGATAATTTTTTAAGCCAGACCATAGTTCACTTGCAAAATTATTGTCAATATCCTGTCGTAGCTAAGATTTGGGACACAGAGGAGAGCGCAGAATAATTCCAGGCACGTCTTCTTCCTGCACAAACAAAATCGGAGCGACATAAGAGAAATGATCCTATGTATGGTGAGTCTCGTCCCAGGTGTTTGCAATGGTTTGGTAGATGACCAGTTGACAATGGGCCGTGTCGGAATTGTTTGGAGAAGTACACAGGGAGTCCAGATACATTAATAAACGTGTGATTGGTGCCTCTCATAATTACGTTATTTTTTTCCAGGAAGGACAAAGAAAGAAGAGTGCAGCGTTCCCATTTCTCTTGTTCCTTTTAAAGAAAATAGTTGCAAGAGGTAAATAATCATATGTATGTGTTGTAGCAAAAGGCTAAGGAAGGTAGAGTGCAGAATCGTCTCATGGCTTCTGTTGCTCTTTGATAATAAAATTCAAGTTGTTAGAGGGAACAGATCGTCACTTTTTCTGTGAATATGGGTCCTGAGTTGGACGACGCCGGTCAAATGCCCCTAGTAAACCAAGCAGAATGGAAAATATAGTAAACATGAGGTATACTCGTAATGATGATAAACAGATATATTTCAGGCAATGGATACCGAGAAGACTACAGGAAGCCGAGATTATATTCAATGCCCTCACATCTTCCTGTTAGTCTTGCTTCAACCACAAAATCTTATTCAGCACAGATCTCTCCTAGTTCGGTAAAAAAAGAAAAAATGCCGTCTTCTGGGGAGAGAGAGAGAGAGAGAGAGAGAGAGAGAGAGAGAGAGAGAGAGAGTACTCTAGTTTTACCTCGTAAATGTTATTATTGACTCTGGATGTTGTATGTTATTGAATGAACAGAAGGGTCGGTGGCCATGGCTTGCAGCGATTGGCCTAAGAACTGACAGTGGTTTTGCACTCCTTTGCGGTGGCACCCTCATCACCCGCCGCCACGTCCTCACCGCAGCCCAGTGCTTCAGACATCCCAAGGAAGACCCGTAAGTTCATACATATTTCAGCTTTTGGTATGCAAGGTGTAAGTCACAGAACCGCCCATCCTCAGATCATGTTCCACAGTGTTATTTGTCTTACCATACCTTCTGCTATAGATAGGCATAAATCTAACCTAATGAACTAACATATTTTTGCTGTTGACTTTGAACACAGATTTGGGAGCCCGTTTCTTGAGGTCCTGCAGCTTTCGTACGCCCAACAGATGGTGTCATACACATCGCCAAATACACCCTCACATGTCACCACTTGGCCAGTAATAGCACAACGAAAATTTGTGTATGCTGCGATTTCCGTTTAGGACTGGTGTGATGGTCGTTCAATGGCCTAGTCATCTGAGGTGCCAATGAGTGTCAGGTGCTTTGGACTTAGCCTCCAACCTGTATGGGATGCCACCGAAGGAGTACGCCAGTCACCTGCCCTTAAATTTTATCGACTATGTTAACCTTGCCTCAAGCCCCAACACCTCCTTGTGGGGCAATATATAATGGCAATGATGGTATTAGTGTAGATGGCTTTACCTGCATTGTCAGACAGTGAGGTGTATGAGAGTAGTGCAAACTTTCTTGCTGCTGCTGTTATACTTCTTGAAAGACTTTGGATTTGAAGTGAGTCTTCACCACGACCATATCAGTAACCCTACACCTGCCTTGCCTCAGCACCCACCACGATCTCTGTGACTAAAATGTTCCCACCAGCAAAGCTTCCACCCATTTTAATGCCTGTCTTCATAGGGTGCACGGTACTTCTCCTGCCAAGCTCCACCACCAATCACCATCATTGTTACCTGTCCTGCTTATTTTCCATCCATCCCACAGTTTGTCACTCTCACCCCCCCCCCCCCGTTATCGAATTTCATGGTGACATTTGCCTAACATTTACTGGCTCACCTACAAAACCCATCCTCACAAGTTATGCTTCCCTAGCATTTCTTATTATAGCCTAATAGATCATCTCTGAGAAGAGACTATCCTTAAGCTTCAGAAAGCTGACAGCAGATTGGCTGTCCGAGGGCATTCATTATTAATGATGCATATTAAATTATTTTTATAATAAGGATTACAATAACCGTTTGACGTAAGTTTGTCCAATAATATATATATTTTTAATGGTTTCTTCCATAGACTAGTTAAAAAACGGGGCCAAGTTCATCAGATGGCCTAGATACATGTGAAATTTTGAATTCCTGGGGACAAGTCACAGCACGTCCTGGTAAAGTTTCGCGAGTACCTTCATTCCCCCCCAAAAAAAATAAAAAAATAAAATAAATAAATAAATAAATAAATACTGTCATTGCTGCGACATTATGTAAAAATCTCACCTTGTAAATTATCCGAATTCCATTGAAAAATGTTTGGTTGACATGGGTGAAGAAGCTATTTGTCACCATCACTTATAAGGCACGAGTTGGCGAGGGAAAGTTTAATCCCGGATCGATCCCGGGTCGAGATAAAGTCGATCCCGACAGCTGATCCTGTTTTGACGAGGCACAATCCTGGTCCTGGATTGGAGTGAAAGATGATCCCGGATCGATCTGAGGCAAACCACCTCCCCTAGGTGGACTAAGCTGGACAATCCTGGATTGTGACGTCACACCAAAACAAATATAGCGTCATCTCTCCTACATTGTAAGTGCCGTATTTACTTGTTTTTTTAAAATAATATACTGATAAAATGCTGCTGCCAGTTACTAAGGTGGGTATGAGGGGCTCAGCTGTGTCTGGTTTCATCAGTAATGGGCCATAATGCTGAAAATGGGAGCAGAGTGACAGCTGACCAAGCCATCCGTTTGAATTTTCAAACGCCATCGTTTTGTTTACAATCAGGTGGGGCAGTGGGGTGTCGCCATGGCAACAGGACAAGCCGATCCGAGCTGGACTGTTTTGGTGTGACCCTTCTGGATCAGCAATCCGCCTCGATCCTAATCCGATCCCATTGACCTCGCCAAAATAAGCCAATATATCCCGCAGTCATCTTGTCACAGCTCTGTAAGTTGTAATTAGATATTCGAAACTGAAGAGACAGAAAACTTACAGATGATGCGAAAGTAGAAAGCGTAACGTAATGCATACTGATGAGACAGCAAAACGCTCTCAAATAAATTTAAATATTCGTCTGCTTAGGCAAGTGGGACATCACGAGCGGCGTACCCTCCTCCCCCGCCCCCGTGTCTACCATCCATCAAGATTCAGGGAATATGTCATGTTTCATTGAAATTTCGATGTTTTGCTGGGTTAGATTTTACATACTTTAGCAGTTATGACATAATTTACCTTAATTTGCCTGAACATGAGAAAAAAAAATTAAGGTACCCGTAAAACTTTACCTGGACGTGTTTTGGTTTGTCCCGAGAATTCAAAATTTCATACGTATTTAGGCCACCTGATAAATTTTGTAATGTCCCGTTTTAAAACTAATCTATGCAGATAACTATATAATATATTATTTGGACAATCGTATCGTCAAACGGTTATTGTAACCCATATAATAAAATTAATTTCAAATGCGTCGGTAATAATGCGTGCATTCGGACAAGCAGCTTTCAAAGTTTAAGGCTAGTTTCTTTTCAGAGGAGATCGAATAAACTATACCATCCGCCATCGCAGATCCTTATAGGGTTTTAATGGGAGGATTGGTACAATGCACACTAGCCTCCCAAAGTAGCCTACTGCTCTGGAGAAAAGGGATAATATTCTAAATAATCAGTATGGCTAGTAATGTTCCAAAGACTCACTTTTGCATCATCAAGCACCTGTAGTTTCTTCTCCTCTCTTTTATTTAATTATTCATGGCTTTTACATTTTAGGGCACCATCTACAGATAGTCATTTGTTCGGCCTAAGATCATCAGTTGTTTGTCCGTCCGGGTCTGAGGTCATGTATTTTTAAATTTCTTTCATCGTGCGTGTGTGTGTTTGTGTGTGTGTGTGTTTATTCATTTATGTTTTATCTTAACACCTGATGACTTTTAAGAGAGACTTCTCACAACGAAGGTGTAAAATAAAGTCAAATTTTTACTCACCAGATATGTAGTTCGAATCGGGGAGCACGACATATCAAATCCCATCGTTGCTAACGCTCAAGACTTCTCCGTAGCCAAAACTGTTGATGGCGGATACAAGCCAGAAACTAATGAGAACGACATCTTGATCATCACCCTGAATGGCTCTGTCAACTTCGGAGGTGAGTAGCTGGAGTTACTCGTTTGTCAAGACCCATATACAGTATGAACAGAGAGTATAATATGTACAGACTCGGCCAATAATTCCTTTACGTTTTCGAAGTTCCTTTCCAAGTGAAGTCAGATTCCAGTCCATTTGCTAGTTGTTGGTCTTATTAACAAAATCGCTTTAGGTTTTGGTTTCCGTTACATTTCTGGGATTCCCATTTATTCTGTAGCGATTCTAACCGACTTGTTTGAAGTTGATTCGTTAAATTCGATTAGATTTTGACAAGGATAAAAAATTAAATAAAGGAGCTATTGATGACAGTTGTAGATTAAAAACTGTGGTGTTATCCCGACCATGGGCAGGACCAAAGTGCAGGGAACAGGTTTCACGCTAAACCAGGTCCAGAAACAGGTATCTCATTGTATTAGCCAGTGGAGGATCCGATTTAAGAAAATAATTAGGGTGGGACCTCACTGAATCAGTTGCGCGTGAACAAGGAAAGAACCAAAAAGGTTGTAGATCTTTCCGTCAAGTCGGAAGGAAACGGGGGAGACCGAGGAAGAATTTGTTAGTGAGAAAGTGAATTTCAGGCGATGGAACATGTGTAAGGACAAAGCCCATCATGTGCAGGCTTTGTTTTGTGGGTAGAACACCATCCTAAACACATGTGACAGACAAGGAAAGAATCTCTGATAAATACGTGGTCACCCCAAGATCTGAGTGAATACCCTACACCTCCTTAAGGAATTCTTCTTGAGCCAACCCAAAATTAGGTTTACCCACTCGATAAAAAAAAAAAAAAAAATTCTAGGTACGCTTTTGTGAGTCGATAGGACTGTCTAATTGTGACAGACCATCACAATCAGGTCTTGAAATATATCCACAAAAAATCGTAAACGAAACTTATGAGAGGTGTTACAAGCTTAAATGCCTTAAACAACGTCCATGCCACAGCTTGTCAAAGGAAGATCATGAAAAAATCATGTAATGTAGTTAAGCATACTCGCATTAATCTCTGCAAGCCGATGACATCCTTTATGTTTTATTTTTGTTACTTCCAAATGATTATTGCCTTCGATTTTATGAAACCCTTGTGTGGGGGAAGGTGATTAAGGCACTACCTAGCGCATCCAATGTGAAATGCATCTGCTGACTTAAAACTGTTTAGAGATGGCAAGAATAAAATTGAGTAGTTATCAGAGTGAAGTGGTTAAGTCAACTCATAATTAACATTTGGGAATTGGCAAAGACAAATCTTATCATTACACGCATCGCTTAGCATCGACGAATTAGTGGATCGATGCCAGGATAGATGAAAGGAAACCGACCATATGTATACGAACTAACGCTGCATACTGTACACAGTGTACAATATACTGCCTATGCAGATACTAAGGCAACCTAAATATCACCATGGCGTATTCTACTGCATCTGTTGTAAAATGTCCCGTGCGCCTATTAGTATAATGTCCCTAGTTAAAAAAAAATGTGATGTAATATGTAAGAGAGTCTGGGTTAAGGGCATTACACTAATATGGTTCATTTGTTCTACAGAATTAATTCAGCCAGCCTGCCTTCCTTTCCATGAACGAGAAAATGACTTTCGGAGAAGGATGCTTGCAGTTGTTGGCTGGGGCTATACGGACTTTGGTAAGGCTTAAGATTTTTATATATTCTAAGCTATGAATTATGATACTGAGGCAGGTAATAGAATGCTAAGGTCATGAATGAGAGTTTTGAAATCACAACGCCATGCTTAAGTACTCTCCGTATGTTAAAAAGGATGATGAAACTGGCTGTTATTTACCCCATTCAGTTCACTTGTCATTTATTTTTATTGTTACTACCGCCACATGATTGACTGGAATCGTCTAGTAACAGCAACAGAGAAAAGACGTGATGGTAAAGACGTCATGGCACTAAGTGGTTAAAGGAAAGTAAAAATGGTCTGTAAATACGGGTAGCTTATGTATTGCGGGGACGATCAGTCTGTAAGTCTGGGCGTGGGTTTGGTAGTGGTAGTCGGAAATGAATAATAATGGAGACATTGATAACGCTGACTACGTCGTCCCCACCACGCACGAGAAATCGCCGGGTGGAGTGAAAGAGGAGCGTTATACACTTACAGAAATGGTGTATAGGCATGCCCCAGTGATATATATGGCGTGTAGGCATGCCCCAGTAATATGGTGTGTAGGCAGGGCCTAGTGATAAAGTGTGTAGGCATGCCCCAGCGATATGATGTGCAGGCATACCCCAGTGATATGGTGGGTAGGCATGTCCCAGTGATATGGTGTGCAGGCATGTCCCAGTGATATGGTATGCAGGCATGTCCCAGTGATATGGTGCACATGTCTTCATGTCCCAGTGATTTGGGTGGGACTGCTATCACTAATGGTTGTTAAATGTTCCGACTACCCTTACTGACATGCGCCACTGACTTATTGCTGAAGGAATTGAGGCTGGCTTGGTCATCCCATGTTGGCATCAAGCCTGTTTTTAGTGCTCCATAGAAATATATGACTGTACGTTGCACAATGCATAAACCGGTATGCGTGCAGCCACACAAATCTTGTACTCCGACCCTTGTCATATAAGTCCCTCCCTGTTAGCTTACCTTCACCCCTATTCCCATGACCTTACCAGACCTGACCTTAACCACCGGATATCGTCTCCCCCCCCTCCCCATTATTGTCAGGGCATGAGATGGTTCTGTGAAAATGTTTGTCAGGGTTTACAGTCAACTGCTCATAAGACAAATGCTCACGGCTCTTTTGCTGGCAGCAGTGTGGGCATTCTCTGACTAGGCATTGAAGCTTCTACCAGTCAACCAAAACACACTTAAGTTAAGGCCAAAGGATACCAAGGTTAAGACCGAAGGATGGGGCTGTCACTGCTGGGTTAAATCTCGTTAGAATTGGTTTTTGCAATATCCATCATTGCTCCTGTGAAAGATACAAAAGGTAAGGACCGAATGAATGTTAAGGTTAGGGCCAAAGAATGACAAGGATGGCGTCAATGACAAGGTTAGTGTCAATGAATGACAAGCTTGGAGTTGAAAAGCGCGATGATTATGACCAAAGGACGCAAAGTTGTGAGCATTTGTCCCTTTTTTAGTATAGTGAACATTTGTCATCTTTTTTGTTAAAATTGTGAGCAATTGCCTTGTGAGTTTTTGCCACAGAATTGTTTTGTCTGTTATTTGATAATGCTTGTTTATCGAAAGAAATAATTTTGTCTGCAATAGGTATGGTGATATTAGTTAACATTACTCGCCTAATCGAAGGACTTGCTTCTACCTACTTTTCAGGGGAGTTAAACTTTGCCACTGTGCCTCGGGAAACCGGTGTGCAGGTTGTGGACAGAAATGACTGCGCCTCGCGTTACCAAGAACTTCAAAGAAAGACAGTTATCGACGAGCGATATCTGTGTGCTGGTACAGGTGGCCGGGATGCTTGCGGAGTAAGTTTTAAAAGGAAAGCAAAAGTCCTAACCATAAAACGAATTAATGAAGAGAATTCTCTTATTATTTAGTTAATTTCTAACTCATGGCATGTATCCTCGCTGGTGAAGGGAACAGTTTAAGGATTTGAATTTCATTAAATCAGGCTTTACTGATCTACCAGAAGACCCGCCGACATGTAAAAATGACCCCGCTAATACCAATACACCAGTCCTGTATGAGACAGCCCTAGCATGTATTCAGTATGGACGGTGGGTGTTAAGCGCCGAAGTGGTGACATGTAGATTGTAGGAGGACGACTGGGCCTTGATAGCAGGCTGTGAAGCCTATGCCCAGAGTCGGACACATAAAAATAAAAAAAAATCTAGTGTTTTCATTTTAGGATTGGCGACTGTTGACTTGTAGAAGTTTTATTTTCGTAGGTGGTGGTATATATCTAGTGTCTCCACCCTGTAATGGACGGATATGTTGCAAATTGTCACCTCTTTGTTCAGCTTTTCCTTATTCATTTCATGGAACTGCATATTCCAGGGGTCTTCTGACACTCAGATCTGACTAGTCTAAATTACCTCTAACTTGAAAATAGACACTAGTCGCCTTCAGCCATTATCGTTGTCAGTCATGGAGCAGAGTAATCGTTGTGAATCCATGATGCATGGCTTGATCCTGAGCGCTATTATAAACTCTCCATACTGAGTACCGAGATGTAGCGAGAGATAACTACTATACTGTTTTTACGCCAACTTGGGCTAGATTTTCGTGCTTTTGCTGCTCATTTCACGCAGCTCAGTGGCAGAATGAGACAATGCTGTGGCTCAACATGCTTTCCATAGCACATCCCCATGACTAGCACCATATTCAAGTGTTAATCTATTGCTACAGTTCAGATTTAAGGATGGACAGATGGTAATTTTAGGCCAAGTTAGCGTAAAAGCAGTATAGAACATGATGCTAGTCACAAAGAAGTGCGATAGGAAGCTTTTTTTTTTTTTTTTTTTTTTTTACCAATGAGATGTGAAATAAGCTACATAATGACGAAAATTCGGGCCAAGTTAAGGTGAAAGAACTACGTGACAACTAAATGTTATGAACTAGCCGTACATACCACAAAAATAATGTTAACTAGCCGTAAATACCTCATAAGTAATGTTATGAACTTGCCGTACATACCACAAAAATAATGTTAAGAACTAGCTGTACTTACCACAAAAATAATGTTATGAACTAGCCGCACATACCACAAAAATAAGAGCATTGCTTAAAACATTTAGACCAGCAGGTGATACATACTCCACAGTGGGGGAAGTTGTCCTGCCTCAGTTTAATGTAGGGTTTTTACTTCACTTTAACATACACACAGAGAAACACATACAGGGTGGCCCGTAAATTGCACTCCACTAGCAACTTCCCTTGGTATCCAGTGTGTTGTAGAG
>JAGKTI010011033.1:16993-27236 GCA_018397915.1 Birgus latro
CATCCACTCTGAAAATCCTCTGTAGTTGAATGAAATTGAAGATAGCAAAAAAAAAAAAAAAAATGGTGGTTAAATATGCATTTTCATGTGGCAACAATACTAAGGTTCTTTTACCTTAACTTGGCCTATACATCTGTAGTTTTGCAGCTTATTTCATGCGGCTCAGTGACAGAAAAGACGAAGTACAGTCTACATCCTTTTCATAGCATTTTTTCGTCACTAGTACGTAGTTTAGTGTTAATCTCTTGATGCAGTTCAGCACTCAAGACATAGATGGAAATTTTGGATCAAGTTAGAATAAAAAGAGTATAGGAAATGTCACAAGCATGCTCTATAATGCATCCTCATGAAATCTAGTTTAAGAATGTGAGTTTGAATGAATGACTGGATATTTTGCAACATCCATCGCTTGTGGTGTCAGCTAGACTGCCTCACGCTAAGCACCTATCCTTCCTGGAGCAAGTGCTGTCAAAGAAACGATTGTCCTCCTAGTTCCGTCGAAAGGAAATGAACAGCTCGTGAAATAGAAAATTCTCTATTTCCTAGTGCGTGTTTCAGATGCTTCGATTTATCCGCTGTATTCGTCTACCTATGAAACGTGTGTCACGGTCTGTACATTAGAATACAACTATTCCCTCTGAATTAGTTAGCTAATGTAATATTAGTAACATTTACTGGTGACTACAGGTTACATCGGCTTGTCTCTAGTCATAAAAATAATATTGGGCTCAAGTTTTGTGGCTGTAAGATTGCTTGTTTTTTACGTTCTTCAGTCACACAGCTACCAAAATCTTCGCAACCAAGATGAAATAAATATGAGTGTGAAAATAAATATGATTGCTGGCAATAATTTATTACTATAGAGATTTGTATGTCGTAAGACTCCCACCACCTCCCACCCCGATCCCCCATAAAACGAGAAAAAGACAAACCACCCCCGACCGTACAGTATTTTGTGACCGAGGCGGCTTCGCAATACCTCATCGCTAGTGATTTATTTTTGTATAGTAAGATTATATTCATGTTTTTTTTTTTCCAGACAGCTACGCCTCGGGGACACTAGTACGTCACCCTTAGAAACAAAAGCCTTTCTGACTGAGGACAGTGGTAGGACTGTCGGCAACTCGTTGTCTCGCTCCCACTGTACTGTAGAGTCAGTGGTTCGCGGAATCGTTACATGGAAACCTTATTCCTGAGGTAGCTTTTAAGTGAAGTGAAGTTAAATGAAGAGATAGCACCAGGTAACAAAGATCATATGGCACTAAGTCGCATCACAGAGTGAAAATATTGAAAAGGAGGAAAATAAAAGGAAACGGAAGATAAAATTAAATATCATACAAAATCTCTAAATGAGTTAAAAAGGACATTAAATGGGTAATGGAAAAATACGGAGACTCACTTAAAATATCGCTTAAATCTGGAGGTCGGCGAATTGAGGATGAAAACGGTAACAGACGAAGACGAATTCCTGTATGTCGAGGACAGGTAATGAGAATGTGGTGTACTGACAGGGGAACATTGCATACAGGGCAGGAAGGCAGCGAATCGCCAGACATCAAATACCCAATAGTAAGACGAGTATGGCCAATCCGTAAGCGAGCGAGGGCAGTCTCCCAACGGCGGTTACGATGACAAGGATTGGACCATGGAGAAACAGAAGATTTAACCAGAGTTTATTACCAGTCAACAAGGACCAGCAAGACTGTTATCGCTGTCGGAAGAACGCTCGGAGGATAGGGGAAAAAAAATCAGAAACTGGAATAGATCGAGAGGGCAAACAAGGGGACTGGAGGGCTTCCCGAGCCAAGGCATCCAGTTTCGTTACCAGGAACGCTGACATGACCTGGCACCCAGCAGAAAGACACTGGTTTTTTTCTTGACAGACAGACGAACAGCCACTCTTGAATCTCTAAGACGAGAGGATGGAAGCGCGAAGTTAACTGCAACAGAAGAAGTGCACTAAGGGAGTCAGAGAACAGAACGAAGGACGATGAATGATAGCTGTAACATTTACGGGTCGCAAGTGATAAAGCATGAAGTTCAGCCGTCATAACTGAAGCTACGGAAGGAGGGCTATACTGATATGAATGATCAGGGAACTGAACTGCAAACCCAGTACCGTGTGCTATTTTTTATCCATCTGTATAGACATGGACTGCAGAAGCATGTTCGACAAGGTGTGCATGAAAGGAAGATCTAAGAACTATTGAAGGGGTAGACGACTTTAAGGAAAGACAAACGGAGGGACGTGGCAGTAGCCAAGGTGGAAACTGCCCAGGGCGAAATAAGATAACATTTTCTATGGCAACTGGGAAGGACGAGAGGAAGGACTGAACACGGAGTGTGAAAGGGGGTCGACGACGTGGATGGGTCAACAATAATCTGCAACAGAGGAATGTACTGTATTCTAAGCACCGAAGAGGATGGAAACTGATGCTGTCTCAAGAAATAGCGAAGAGAAAGTAATGCACGACGTCTATAAAGCGAAGGACAACCTGACTTCCCGTAAAGACTCTCTACTGGGGAGGAGCGGAAAGCACCAAGCGCTAAACGAAGACCAAGATGGTGTACTGAATCAAGCTTTCGTAATGTACGATAGGAAGCGGAAGAGTAAACTTGGCACCCATAGTCTAATTTCGATAAAATAAGGGCTCGATGAAGGTTATGTAGGTATGTACGGTCAACACCCCAAGACACATGGGATAAAATTTGCAGGAGGCGGAGACGTTGTAAAGTCGACACCTTCAAAGATGAAATATGAGCATCCCATGTCAACTTACAATCAAAGACCAGACCCAAGAATTTAGTAGATGTCCGATACTGAAGAGGATGATGATAAAGGTAGAGAGGTGGGTGAAGCGAATGATGACCCCGAGTAAAGGTCATTGCACACAACTTAGAAGTGGAGAACCGAAAACCATGAACAGTAACCCAAGAAGCATTCGTATTGGCAGACTGAAGAAGACTCTGGAACACTACGGGATTAGTGCCTGCAGCATAGATAGCAAAGTCGTCAACGTATAAAAAAGAATGTACACCTACTGGGAGCGAAGCGACAATATCATTAATTGCAATGAGGAAAAGCGTTGTGCTAAGTACTCCACCCTGAGGAACTCCTTTATTGTGGGAAGGAATCTGACGAACTATTGCAGACGCGAGCAGAAAATGACCTATTTGTCAAAAAAAAAAAATTGAATAAAAACTCCCATATTGCCAACAATACCAAGTATTTGGACTGTACAGAGAATATGATACTTCCACGCTGTATCATATGCCTTCTCAAGATCGAAAAATACAGCAAGGACTGATTCACCTTCGGAAAACGCAGCCCTAACATAAATTTCTAACTTAATCAATGGGTCCAAAGTACTTCGCATCTTTCGATACCCAAATTGAGCTGGAGATAAAAGACGATTAGATTCTAACATCCACATTAGCCTAGCATTAACCATACGTTCGAGGACTTTGCAAAGACAGCTTGTCAGAGCTATTGGAAGATAATCTTGAGGAAGACAGCCATCTTTAAAAGGTTTGAGGAAAGAATGACAAGTGCGATGTGCCAACTTGGGGGAAATTCGCCTTTGGTCCAAACATGATTATCTATCTGTCTATATACCTAGGCTGCTTTCCCCAGGAAAAGGGAGGTTGCCGAGACAGGTCAACACACTACTAATTTACTCCTCCACTCATACACATTCATTCGCATCTTAGCCCTAAAGGGGAGAAGGGACAGATCCTCACCGCACCACACCGCACGAGGGTCAACTACGCAGTGCAGTCAGTGACATCTGCAGCGGGGCCCGACAGCAAAGCTGGTTTACCCCTGCCACATCATAATGGATCCAGCCCCTTACCCGCACCTGACCTGATCATCTGATCAGACAAAATGCAGGAGAATATCCCCTCAGGGCTGCGTCATCATTTATTCATTCACAATTTCTCTCCATTCATTTCTATCACGCACAGCCACTCTTCCTTGCTCAACAGACAACCTTCTCGCATCCAACGCTCTCTTCACACTGTCCATCCATCCTATTCGTGGTCTTCCTTTCAGCCTTACACCTCTCACATCAGTTCTAGTTATCTTTTTCACCAATCGCTCATTATCCATTCTCTCCATATGCCCAAACCATCGCAACACCCTCTGCTCAACTCGATCAGCCATCTCCCGAACAATTCCAGTTCTCCTTCGCACTTCATTTCTCACTCGATCCATACGCGTCACTCCACACATACTCCTCAGACACCTCATCTCCATTACATTCAAACTTTTCCTCTCTGCTACACCTATATTCCATGTTTCAGCCCCATATAATGCAGTCGGTACTATAATACCCTCATACAGCCTTCTCTTTACATCCATTCTGAGTGAACGACATCTAAACACTTTTTTCATTCCTCCCAGCACCTTTCTAACTTCATTCATTCTAAACTTCACTTCTGCATCTATTCTTCCATCCACAGCAACATGTGACCCTAAATACTTAAAACACCCAACCTCCTCAAGCAACTCACCATTCAGAACTATATTCATCCACCTACCATCTACCAACCTCATACACTTCATCACTTTACTCTTATTCTCATTTATTTTCAGTTTCCTCCTTTCACACACCCTTCCAAACTCCTCTACCAACTGTCTCAATCTCTCCTCTGAATCAGCCCACCAGTGCAGTATCATCCGCAAACAGCAGCTGCTTCAGATTCCACTCTCTACCATCATTCACCAGACACTCTTGCATTCACCTCCCTTACAACACTATCCATATAAATATTAAACAACCAAGGCGACATCATACATCCCTGCCGCAGTCCCACTCTCACGGGAAACCAATCACTCACAGTATTTCCCACTCTTATACACGCTCTACTATTTATATAAAAAACTTTTCACTCCTTTTAGTAACCTGCCATCAAGCTCATACAATCTTAAAACATTCCACAAAGCCTCCCTATCAATTCTATCATATGCTTTCTCTAAATCCATGAATGCCCAAAACACATCCTTACCTTTCGTTAAATACTTTTCACACACCTGTCTCACAGCAAACACCTGATCTACACATCCCTCCCCTCTCCTAAAGCCACACTGCTCATCACCAATCACTCCCTCTGTACCCTCTCTAACTCCCTTAATTAACACTACCATATACCTTACCTACAACACTCAACAGACATACCTCTAAAGCTAGTACATTCATACTTATCACCCTTACCTTTATACAGTGTGACCACACAAGCACTTGCCCAGTCAACTGGCACCATACCTTGCACAAAGCACACATTCAACAATCTTACTAACCAGTCAACAATAGTCGCTCCACCACCTTTCAGGCATTCCACAGCACACCCATCCATACCTGCAGCTTTCCCATGATTATAAAGTGCTAATAAAAACTGAAGCCCCATTGATGAGAGGTGTTTAAGCATACTGTAATGAACACCATCTAAACCTTCACATGTATCTCTGCAAGAACGAATGGCATCACGCAATGCTGCCGACGTAAAAGGAGCATTATAATGTTCCTCATCGGAGAGATGCAAGTGGAGCGGATGACAATCCTCTGTCAAACGATGTTTGTGAAAGTCACTTGTCAGATGAGAGCCTTTACTAACCTCACTAAAACGTTTGCCTAATGCACTGGCAACTAAGCAGGGATCTGCAATGAAAGTATCATGCAGATGGAGGGCCGGAGATGGTAGCCGTTTACCTGCTATCTTTCGGATACAAGCCCAAACTGCCGAGACAGGCGTGTTAGAAGTAACTCGAGAGACATACGACTTCCATTTGGATTTCTTAGCCTTTTGAACTGTTCGGTGTAAGGCAGCGCTAGCGCATCGGAAAAGTATAGGGAGATGAACTATATCAGCGGTTTGACGTTTGCGGCGACAGCTCTTCCAAGTAGCCCGTTTGATGAGGAGGACTCTTCAGCATTCTGGCGTCCACCAAGGAACACACTTAGACGAAAAGGGACGAGTGGTCTTTGGAATTGCCCAATGAGCAGCATTTAGGATCACGTCTAGGAATTTAGTGAGCATATCATGTCAACAAGAAGAAGGAATAGAAGGAGGAGTCTGTATAGGAAGTAAAAGCTGTCCAATTGACTCGAGCAAAACACCAACGAGGAGGGCGTGGAGTAGGAGAATACGACGTGAGTCGCAGATGAATTGGAAAATGATCACTAAATGAGTAAATGGACAAGCTTGAAGTACAGATCAAGTGAAGTCAAGAGCGAGAGACGAGGAACAAAGAAGGGTCAATGTAGGAAAAGGTATGCGTACGTGCATCGAAGTGGGTGGGAACACCGGTATTGAGAATTAAAAGCTCATAATGGTAAATAAAAGATTCCACGAGGATTGATAACAGAATCACCTCACACGGGATTTCGACTATTAAAATGGCCAAGTAAAAGGTATGGAGAAGGGAGACTGGACAGCAGGATAGCCAATGCTGAAAAATCAAGTGCCACTGAGGGGGAGAAATAGAGGGAGACAACTGTCAACCAGCGCCCAAGAAATATGCGGGCGATAGCACACGGGAGCTCAGTAGAAATTTGTAACTGTTCGATTGGAACCGTATGATGGAGCAAAATGCAGACATCTGAAATGGAATGTGGAGAGCTAAAAAAGGTATAATTGGGGATAGGAGGTGGGGACTCCTGTTGTAAGCAAAGCACAGAAGGCTGGTAAACAGAAATCAAATAACGTAAGTCATTACGTTGTGAGGTAAAACTGCGTAAATTCCACTGTAAAATAGACATTGTATCATAAAACTGAGGATCAAAACAATGATAAAACTGAAGATGCTAAAAAACTGTGTTTGTTGAAGAAGAGGTTACCTTTGAGTAAGGATAGTAGGTATCGAGGAACCACTGGAGAACTGAGTGGTGGAAGGGCATGACTCGAGCAACGAAGAACGGTGGTGGGGAAAAGGGGTTTCTTCCCCTGGAGGCATAGGAAGGTCTAAAAGGGATTTGACGATAGGCTAACTTGAAGTTGATGTAGGGGAAGAAGAGAAAGGTGGAGGTAACAGAGAGGTTACGAGTGAAGTAGAGGGGGTAGAGGCTGCAGCTTCAGGGGGAAGAAGAGTGGAGGGAAGAGTGAGAGGAGGGGAGTGAACGTCGGCAGGAACGGTAATTATAGTAATTGAAATGAGGATGGTCGCAGTAGTGGCTGGAGCAAATGATGGTGAAGAAGTGTCCTGAAGAAACCGGGTAACTTTCTGGATGGTTTTGGAAGAACTGTCACCCTAAGATGCACGACGAGGTGGGTGGAAGTCTGAAGATCTGGAGGAGAAAGGAGGTGCACAGCGCTTTTGAGGAACAAGACGCGACCCACGATGGGCTTTGCGTTTCTTGACCGATTGAAGGGGAGAGGCGGGGCGGGAGGGACGTGGTCGAGAACGGGAAGGATGTGACACTGGCACGGAAGTAGAGGATGGCGTAGGGAGGGTAGAGGAAAGAGAAGTAGAAGTAGAGGGATCAAGAACTGAAAAGAAATTTGATAAAATAGAGGTGGACGAAGAAGGGCAAGAGGTGGTTGGAAGAGAAACAGACAAAGGTTGAGCTGCAGGAAGAGAACAAGCAGGCCGTAAAGTAAACGTGGAAGAGGACGAAGTGCCAATGACATCTGAGGTTGCAGCAGAAGAATAGAGACGATAGCCGGTGGCAGTAGCATCGTTATAGCCTTGTCGACGTGCTTCCCGGCGAGCTTCAGCCCGGCGGAGTCTGGTGGCCTGTTGGATTCGGAGAACTTCACATTCAGATTGGTACGAAGGGCAACGACGATCAGTGGCAGGATGCTCACCTCTACAATTAGTACAGCAGTTATACTCTGATGGACATTCTCCATCCTTATGATCTGGAGACGAGCAAAGACGGCATGTAGAAGTGGATCTGCAAAACTTCAGAGGGTGCCCAAATTTCCAGCAAGCACGACATTGACAAGGTACTGGGCTAGATTCTTTAACGTTTAGCTGGAGACCACCAAGGAAAACAGAGGTAGGTAAAATACGACTATCGACACGGATTTTTGCAATATTTATAGAATAGCGGCGGTGTTTCGTAGAAGGAAGGGAGTAACACTGTACCCTAACGACTTTATGACCTTGGAGTTCTAAAATCTGGATAAGAGGAGAACACTCTGGCCACTGACGGTCACCAAGACCGACGTAAATGGGAACTGAGACTGTCCCTACACAGGAATTGAGGGGTACATTTTTTGATACAGTAACTGGGGGTACCAGCAGGACTAAGTAAACTGGTCATCGCAGTTGCCTGTTCTTCGGACCGAACTGTTACAATACGAAAGCCATCTGGACGAAACGTAAATCGGACATCTTTGCCTACCTGCTTCAGCAGGCAAAACTGAAAAAACAGGTCATCGCCTGCTAGAGGGGCAGTTGAGGGAATGTCAAAAAACTTGGTCCAGGTCTGGGGGCCGAACAAAGCTTGGAATTTGTCGTATCCTGTTTGGTTAGGAAACGGTAGTAGCGATGGGCGAGGACAAGAGATATGCGTGAGAAAGGTAGAAGAGGAAAGGGGAAGATAAGGTTTTAGGGTAATGATAGAGGAGGAGCTAGTGGAGGAGGACTGGACAGAAATTGGAGGAGAAGAGGAGGAAGGAGATGAGGTGAAGGAGGAAGGTGGTGGAAGAGTGGAGGTAGTCGGTGGGACGTCCCAAAGAGAAGCCGAGGCCGTTACCTGGGTCAGGTCGGCAGCAGAACCGGGGGAGGGGGAACTGATGGCTGAATCCATATTGGTATATGAAAGAGGAAAAGTTCATCTTGACTGCTGTAAAGGAAGGACATTACAGGCGAAACCCCAAGTCTAGAGGCCCGGCCAACGACCCCAGTGGGGGTCAAACTCCAGTGTGCACCCCTTACCCTACCCTGGAAAGGAAGGCGATGCCATGACAGAGAACAAAGGTCCCTCGTATAGCGAAGGGTCACCGGCCAATGACCGAGAGTCCCGCCGCTGAGCCACGGCACCCCCGGAACCGACAGCCGCAGCCCAGCGGCGGTCCCGCCTTTACAGAGGGTCCCCCTGTAGAGGTCCGTACACTGGGGTGGTGCCGAACCACCATGATCCCCACCGCTGGCTGAAACAGTAGCCCAAGGGCACACCCAGTCCTTCCTGTTACAGCTTATGCGTGGTCAATGATGAGAATTTTGATGAATGTGGAAAAGTCCACGCCATTTAAAGCCAAATGATAGCACAGAGAGAGACAGAGGAAAAGAAAAGAAGTGATAAGAAAAGAAAAGAGTCTTGCAAAATTAGTTGAGGCAACGACTGGGACCCAAGGAGGGGGGAGAGGGGAGAGCAGAATGTACCGGGTCATCCTGCAACCAGGCCTTCACACCTGTGGAGGGGATGAAGGTACCCTGCTAGAACTCCCCCACACATCCAGCCCCAGTCGATGCCCCCGTAGCCCTCCCACGATGACAACGAGCAAGGGAACGGGGGGTAGGCAGCTTTTAAGAATCGACTCTGAAATCGATTCCTTCCCAGCCCAACTAGTACTGTAGTGATTTGCGATAGATTTCAAAGGGAACTAATTTCAAAGCACATAAAAAAGAAAAAACAGCTTTATCTTCATAATCCGATGTAGACTTTGTAAATCATAATAATAATAATAATAATAATGATGGTGATAAGACTAATTGACTAATTGCCAGTTACCGATCACATATAAGAATACTGCTGAACTTATGTTTTTTATAATAACTCAACAACCGTTGGTTAAAATATGCCACCAAAAAATATATATACAGACCTGGTCCAGGACAAGACAAAACTTCTGAGGCCAAGAATGTACCTCATTTATGTTTGGTTTTTTCCTGTATGGAAGAGCAATTGAACAGAAAATTGGTGTGTCCGAAATACTTTTATGTCACGCATGAAAGACCTTCAATTTTTTTTTCAGTACAAATGTTTGGAAATTATTTTATCACGGGATTTCCTTCCATGATCATGCATCTATCATAGTCCTGGAGTAAATTGAGGTTGAAATATAATGATTTCCGGACAGTTTTGGACCTGTGACCTTGAAAGGTCACAAACTAGGTCATTGTAACGATCATTGTGCTGTACATCCTCAGTAAGTACGATGAAAATCGGAGACAAAAAGTAACGGAATAATAATAATAATAATAACGGATACAAAGATCTTCACGTATGGTAATATCAAGTGATCAAGGGGGGAGAGAGAGAGAGAGAGAGAGAGAGAGAGAGAGAGAGAGAGA
>JAGKTI010011034.1:15831-27235 GCA_018397915.1 Birgus latro
TCTCTCTCTCTCTCTCTCTCTCTTTCGTAACTAACAGAATTATAGGCACGATAAGTTGACCGGTATCGTGGTGAAAAAACCGTCTATCAGGTGAAGCAGCCCAAGCACTGGAAGCCTTTAAACATATATTTGTATTCCTTCTGTGTGGGTTCATATTTACCGGGCATTCACCTCGGAAGGAGAATGACAGCTAGAATAAACCCTTCTCCATACTGGCGATGTACGAATAGAGAAGGAGTCTGCAGGAGGAGTGATTAATTTGAAAATCGCAGTTTTGTAAGACGTATTTCTGAGTACTGAAGACTATATAAGAAGTCAGTAGGAAGGACTGGATGCGAACATATGAAAATACATGAAGGGACACGCTATCAGGCTTACTTTAGACGCCCACCACCCTTTGGATTCGAACCCTAGACTTGGGTACGCGCATCGGGAGACGAGTACGCTACCAGTCAAGCCACCAAAGATCCTGTGACCTAAAGCCTAAGAAGAATAAAAAATGACTTAGTAGAGAAGCTTATCAGAGAGTGTTATTTCCACGAAAACTAATGGGGAGTGAGAGGATGTGAGAGGATGTGGAGAGTGCGTTGCGAGGAAGGAGATGTGGACGAGAAGCAGAGAATCATCATCATCATCATCATCATCATCATCATCATCATCTCATTATCATCATCATTCAGACCATAACAGGATATGGAGAAAGAAAGGGATGACAGAAGAACGTGGCAAAGGTTGAGAGGATATGGAATGTGGTTATGAAGGAGCGTGTCAGGACGAATGTGTCATGTGTGTCAAGTGAGTGCGTCAGATATGTTAAGAGGTGCGTGTTACGAGGCGAGTGTTCAGTCTAAGTGTATAAAGAGGTGTCAAGAGGAGTGTGTTTAAGAGTACCATGAGGAGTGAGTGAAGTGGAGTGTGTCAGTTGAATCAAGAGAAACGTGAGATAAGAGTCAAGTAAGTGGAAGGGAAAGAGGACTGTACTAGGTTTGTCCCGAAGAGTGTGTGAAGAAGACTGTCAAGAGGAGTGTGTCAAGTGTAACAAGAGGAGTATGTCAAGAGGAATGTGTCAAGAGAAGCGTGTTTGTTAATTTGTTGATGTGTGTGTGAATGAGGATGGTCGTTTGTCAGAGGAAGTATGTCAAGTGTGATAATAGGGTGAGTTAAATTTGCCCAAAAGAGTATGTCGTGTCAAGAAGAGTATGTCAAGTGTATCAAGAGTAGTGTCGAGTATATCAAGAGTAGCGTGCCAAGAGGAGCATGTCAAAAGGAATATATCAAGAGGAATGTGTCAACCGGAGTGTCAAGAGGAATATGACAAGAGGAGTGTGTCAGGCCTGTTAAAAGAGTTGTGTCAATAGGACTGCATCAAGAGGAGCATGCCTACAGGAGTGTCAAGAGGAGTGTATTGTGTCAAGAGCAGTATGCCAAAAGGAGTGTGTCAAGAGGAGTGTTTCAAGAGGAGTGTGTCAAGAGGAGTGTGGCAACAGTGGCCGCCTTCCTTTGATGGCAAGAGAGATGGCAGAGAGAAGCTTACACTTCCAACCACTCTCTCTCTTTGACCCCAGATACCTACACTCTCTCTCTCTCTCTCTCTCTCTCTCTCTCTCTCTCTCTCTCTCTCTCTCTCTCTCTCTCTCCCCTCCTTCCTCTCTCCTCTTTGTCTTTACTCACCAGTTTTCCTTGTTTTCGTTTTTTTCTTGGGTTCTTTGCAATTTCTTTCATAGTATGGAAAAACCCTCCTGTTGATTCTTCCTGTTTTTAAATAATAGTCTATATAAAAAAAATAGGGGGAAGGGATGCTTATAGGCCATTATGTATGATAGAGAGAGAGAGAAAGAGAGAGAGAGAGTGTGTATGTGTGTGTGTGTGTGCAGTCATGGAGTCTAAAGAAATGATGTGTGTATTTGTTCAAACATAAAATTATAACATTGAAGGTTGAAACAAAGGTATTACCACTTTTTTTAAGATGAAAATATCTAACCAAAATACAGATAGAGGATATAAAACCACCAATTATTGTGCATATCATTTTTATATCAATGGTAGTTTTTAACATTGGAACTAATGTATAGTAACCTTGCAACATGACGCCAGTTCCTATGCACAGAGTCTCGTTATTAATCAATCTATATTTTTAGGAGAATTACATCAGACAATAGAACACTGGAATGTGAAAAAGGCACAGTTAAAATACACCACTTATATATATTTATAAGGTTGCCGCCGCTCGTTGCTACCCACTACCAGCACAAATAGTTTAGTCTACAGTGGAATGCCCGGAGGTGGTTGACTTCCTTAGAGTTATACGAGTACTATTTACATAAGAGGGCCAGGTTAGGGCAAGCGGGGTTAGTTTAGGATGCGGTAGGGTGAACTGAATTCGCTTCCATCAGGGCAGGGTTAGGCTCAGTTGGGTTAGGTTATATAAGTTATGTGAATAGGCTTTGATCAGAGGTGGGTTAGGATAATTTGAGTTGGGTTAGGATATGAGAGAGTAGATGAATTCGCTTCGATCTGGGTTGGGTTAGGCTAGGCTGAGCTGGGTTAGGTTAGGTTGTGGTGAAGCTCGGTTGGGTTGGCATGGTGAGTTGAATCTAGCCTACGTAAGGGCAGGTGAGGTTGAGTTTGGTTAGGTACAACTGGGGACAAAAATATCGATACACCTCCTGACGATACTGAACAATGACTTTCGAAATCAAGCAGTTCGATCTTAGGAGGCCAACAGACTTTTCAGAATGTTGTGTCAAGAGTTTCATAATTACTGGACTAAGAAGTGGATCGACATTTTTGCCCACGACTGTACAGGCAGTTAATTTTTCAGACAATATTCCGGATGAAGACCACGAAGCACAACCCGAAAAAATAAATAGAGAGATAAAATTTACGGTCGTGCGAAATACTACTAGAAACAAAGCCCTCGTAGGTAAAGGAATGAATCGCTGAGCTGAGGAGAAACACAGAGAAGCTACACATCAGCAGTACGGATGGGGGTAGTGTAGCAAGTCTCTAGTGGCGGTGCTTCGTGGCCTATCGTCCGAAATTCCGTTGCCTGGGGGTTCGTTTTTATACACCCGCGCTTCGCTCTGTCGTAAATTTGTCAGACCATTTTGTGTTTTTATTCATGCTACTTCCAGGCTATTCTCTTTAGCTTTTCAGACACTTTTTCAAATTCGAGGTTTTTTATATACCTTTCATTTTTTATTAACAGATTTTTTTCCATGCAAACAAGAATGAACCAAAGGCCAGGTGAACGAAGGAAGGAAAAACAAATTAAATAAATACAAATCCATACATCAGATTACAGGTGTCGTTAATGCCATCGCTACCTGACACCCCCCCTTTAGAGAAAACAAAGAAAAATTAAAATAAATAAGAAAGACAGCCAGACAGACAGACAAAAAAAAAAAGAACGAACGAAAGAGAGAGCGAAAAAAAAGGCTAATATTTGATTTCTGCACATCACTGCATACGGGAGAAATCATCACCTTGGCTGCGTCTCTGTATTGCAAACTGTAATGATGCAATTGACTGTATGTGATTCTAGGTTTTACAAAAGTCAGTCCCATTATCAGGTACTATATACATTAAATCTGATTAAACAACAATTTCACATATTTAATACTCCGGTTAAAATTATGTAGTATAAGCACATAATTTTTGAAGTATCCTCATAGGTTGCCGTCATTTTCCCTTATGATCACAGTTATTTTGCTTTGCCGTATTTCGTTATTCCCAAGAAAATTTCTGTCATATGTCTTGAGTATGTTATCGAGTCAGTATACACCACTCTCAGTTACCGTGAAAAACACCTTTTCCTAATTCATCGTATTGTGAGGCGGGGGAAAAAGAAAAATCTACTGAGTGTGGCAGTATGAGAAGCCAAGTTATTATCTGTGTGGGCCTGGTGTGGGATTCTGAAAACCATTTACAGTTGATTCTGTCGTAACTTGCATTTGTCTCTGCATGAAGGAAGAGAAGGAAAGTGCTAACTTCTCGTATCTCTTGTTCCTCTTACAAACAGTCTTCGTTAGGGAAATTACCGTATCTGTCTTCTGTAGGATGATCATGGAAAGGAGTGAGCAAAATCTTCCTGTGTATCTAGTTCCTCATGTTAAAACAGATCCAAGTTATGACATGGAATTGGTTGTAAATGTATCTGAGAATCCCACCCCTCGTACAGTCGGAGAAATGAGTATCTTCCTAAGCTTTATTGTGAAAAAGTAAAGCTATTTGAGACTCGCATTAACCTACCTAAGACTGGTCATGTTTCCCTGGCTTTCAATTATCTTCAGGCAAAACTGGAAAGATACCCACTTCCCTCACTGTAACTCTGGCTGCATGAGTGAGTGAGTGAGTGCGTGAGTGGGAGAAGCAGTGTTAGTGGTAGGCGGAAACATTGTGGAAAATTAAGCCTCGACCACACAGAAAACAGGCGGGTGCTGGCTTAAAGTTTTGCTTCACTGGTATCCACGGAGGTGACCAAGCTGGCAAGGGGGGCAGGTGTGGATGAGAATGCGGGCACACCTAGTCCACGCAGAAGAAACAATGACAATTTGTTTTTCACGCCTCAAGCGGCGAAGGGTGTGGTATAAAATGGATGTTGAGCGGATCATCGGTGATATTTCTCTCACTTCCTCTATCTGGGATTCATTTAATACTAATCACAGTGGGACAACATCTATTACTCTGCACTGGAAGAAGGTTGGAACAGAAAATAAAAAATCTAAACCCGTGCCAGCCTGTCCTTGCCCCTGCTTGCTTGCTCAGTCTGCTTCCTGTCTGGCTGTGACCTAAGGTTCACTGAGGTAATAACTAAATCTCCATACCAGCAACTATTAATGATAACAATAATGAATAATGATATTAATAAGAATAAGAATATGATCAAGACAAAAATATAACTATAAAAGTGAAAAAATAAAAAATAATATTGATAGCATGACCACGATAGGAATATACAGAGCAGATAATAATAATAATAATAATAATAATAATAATAATAATAATAATAATAATAATAATAATGATAATAATAATAATAACAACTAGTGAAAATTGGCCCTAAATACAGAGGCAACACGAAACACAACTCTACAGAAACACGAAGATCACTTCTCACTGGACTCATTACAACATAAGCCGGGATGTGGCACTCATTTGGCACTAACACAGCAACTTAGGGACAGATCTAGGAGCCGGATTCTAGAAGGCACAGGAGGCTACGTAGCACTTCTTTCTTTGAGAATTATATACTCCTTGATTTAATATAGACATACTGTAGCTCCAATCAGCGACACACAAGTGGGAATTGGTAAAGCAAGCTCAGTAAATCACCGATGGAGTGTTGCTACGAATCTCCAGGTCTTGTGAAAATACGACCCTGATTTACAAAGCAATTACACAGGGATTTACAATGGCCACCTCGACTACAAAAGTGCACTTAGAGACTAAACGAGAGTATGTGGTGAGAGGTTTGTAAAAAGGAATTCGCTCCGTGTTCTATATTCTTCATTACTTTCCCTTTTTGTAAGTTCCTGATGAATTAAGAGTTGTTTACCGATAACACTCACTCTTATCTCCCGTTCACTCTGTCCTTTATATAGTTAACAAAACTGGCAATGTAGTTTTAATCTGCTCAGGCTTTCACTCTTTTTCCATTAGTTCACCATTCTTGTGTTCATTTTTTATCCATAGTCTCTTCACGCGGCAGAGGCTTATCATTGACATCCTTCAGCTGCTTTATTATGCTCACTCTAAGCTCATGGTAGAGGTAGAAGTACTAGCACAGTCAGGTAGAATACAAAACTGCTCAGACAGGGAAGAATAAACAGTGGGGAAAAAAACGCAAATATCACGAAAAACACCTACGTCAACAGAATTAAAACAGCTATGAGGGACCTGTTCCGACGGGCGAGTGGACAGACGAACGCACATAACGAAATCATCACCAACTCTCTTGATCATCTCACTACACGTCCCCCTTTTGGCACACATTAATTCGTTCGTTCCATCTGCAGAGTGAGGTGCGGCGGCGGTGCATCAAGCGACTCTTCTACGGTACAATCACCCCTAGTTTCGCGCGCACATGCAGGCTTCAAATTTCGCGCTCACAGGCAGGCTTCAAGTTTCGCGCTTTTAGGAAGGTTTTCAGTTGTACGCAGTATTTTTAAGTCCATAAATCTCACTCATTAATGTATTGGTTACTTAGATTTCTTAGTATGTTGGTTACCTTAGTATGTTCGTTACCTAGATCCTTGGTATGTCGCGTATATAAACAAACGCGCCATGCCACCTTACAAACACGCTGCTGCCACATTACTCGAAGCTTGATTCTTGCCTATAAACGCGAAACTGGAGAGGGATTGTACTCTATCTCGTCGCCGTCGATGTGATAGAAACGCTAAAGACACGCACTGTACATGGGGGTCGGGTGGGGAGGTGGGAAACGGGGTGGTGGTGGTGGTGGTGGTGGTCGTCTGGTGGGGGAACATGACCGTGAAGATACAGATACACAAAAACAGTTACCGTGAGCTATTATATTGTTGTTCACTATAAATTCTCGTTACAGTCGTCGTGATGTTACAAAATATAATAAATTTTCCGTATAACCACCTCTGTAAAATGGGGAAAACTGGCAAATCAGCTTTGTGGATAAGAGTTCGAACGATAATAGGCGTTTTTCTGTATATTACTCTAGTGTTAACAGTAAAACATAACGTAAAAAAAGTCAACGTATAACGAGAATTGTTTTTGTCTGTCAACTCTGAATGGGGATTGAAATACTGAAATCATAATAATTCTCTTCAGTTCACAGTGAAGAAATGGATATGTAGTGTGCACCTGCTTAGTCCATGGGTTTTCTAAATCAAGGTGAGATTTTCATTTTCTTTCGCTGAACACTTATAGCATCCCATGAAATGTTTACACGCACTGAACGATCTTTTATAGCATTTATTTGATCAGGTACTGTATGTAATTGGCTTTCAGGTCTGTAAATATAAGTTAAAGAGCGCTTGGTACTAATTTTGCCTCGTAAAGAACTGTGATCCAGCCAATGATATCCCCACCAGTGTACCTGCCCTGCCCCGCCCCGCCCCGCTCCGCCCCGCCCCGCCTTGAGAGCTAGAGACACTACAGTTGCGAGGATGAGAGAGGACAGCGTGAAGGGGGAGCTCACTTTAAGCCCACCATGCACCACGTCCGGATGAAGTCTTACGCTTATGGGGTAGTACACTGTGCATCCCTTATGGCACACACCACGGATAAACTTATCAGACAAGCCACTGTTAGGGCTGGGATGCAATTTTTGTCATGGCGGCGCAACTAGAGTACATGTGATGACTCACAGACTCAATATTCTTAATTTTCAAGAAAATACCACAGAAAAAAGAAATTTGTGAACTTCGTTTTTTTTTTGTTACCCATTTTCAGGACAGGTGAAGCTCTCTATTACAGAGCCTTGTGAGGCGGGAATGATGCCATAACACTCCAGTGTCAATTCAGCGTTCACACACACAACCACCAGTCGCTAGGGTCATAGATGAAGCACCCCTCACTCATTGTTCCTCAGTGTCGAGTATGGCGCTGCCTCCCTCCTGGCCACACCTGTCCCGGAGTGATAGCTGGCTGCAGTGTTTCCCTGCGGACTCCCAGGGCAGGAGGCCAGCAACTGCGGCCCGGGGTGCGCCTGTGGTGTAGGGTGCGACACCTGAGGTATAGGGTGCGACACCTGAGGTACAGGGTGAGACACCTGCGGCTCAGGGTATGAGTGAGACCCAGGCTGTATTGACGGTCGATAATGTGACTCCGGCCAAGATTGAGGTTGCAGTCCCAGATGCTTGTGTGGACCCGAGAATGTCTGTGGCTCTGGCCGTGTTTGCGGGTCTGACTGTGTCTGCTGACCTAGTTGTGTCTGCTGCCCTGGTTGTGTCTGCTGCCCTGGTTGTATCTGCTGTGCTGTCCGTGTCTGTGTCTCTGACTGTGTTTGTGTTAGAGGATGAGATTGTGGCCCAGGTGACGTGTGCACCAGATGGGCGTGTGGCCGGGCTCAGGCTGGCTGGCCAGGAGAGCCTTCAGGTGGTGGGCGAGGTTCAGGGGAGCCGGGTCGGGGGAGCGTGGGCGAGGAGCTGCCCTTAGGATAGAAGTATGGGGCAAAACGGTGTAGGCCAGGCGCCAACGGTGGATACACAGGCCGTGGCAGCCGCACGCCACCCTCGCCGCCACCGCTGCTGGATGATTGCGAGGCCATAGCGCCGTTCTCTCGGGCTGGGGTTGCCACGCCCGGAGGTGAGGTGTGCGCTGCGGCGGCGGCAGTTAGGGAGGCGTGGTGGGCCAGCAAAGTGACATTGACTTGGTTGAGGCCGTGCAGAGCCGCCCACTGTGACCACAGCTGCAGCGGCAGGTTGACGGGCGAAGGAGCCGAGGCAGTGCGATTTCCGCCCAGGTTGTACAGTTGGGACAGAGCTGGGGGGAGGCTGCTCAGTCCACTCACCCCAGAACCCAGCCCAGGGCCCAGGCTGGAGCCCAGTGTGTTGCTTGGGTAGGAGGGAGGTGCCATGGAGGTGGTGGCGTGTGAGGTTGTGGGTGTGGTGGGCGTGGAGGTGTGGGAGGACCGGAAGAACATGTGGGCGCGGGCGGCGAGGACGGCCCTTTCCTCCAGGCTGAGGGGTGCAGCCGTGCTCTGGTGAGCCTCCAGGGAGGGCGCCAGGGCGTTGCGGAAGTACGGGTGTTCAGACAGCATGCTCTCCATCGTCTCCCTGTGCAGACAGACAGACAGACACACATCAGTTACAAATGAGACAAGAAACACTAGTTTGGGGAAGAGAGGCAGTATGCAAGGGGCAGGGACTGCTGCTAATTTCTTTAAGTGAAATATGTATTCTAAGGAAAGACCCTACAATAATTTCTTAGTTATATAATGACATACTTATCTCAGCAAACCATGTAATATATTTGTTTTGTTTACTGCTACCAAACGCTGCAGTCTTTGTTATATGGGAGTGTATATAAGAAATCTCATCCGTAACCTCTTGAGTTCGAGGACGTTTCGTTAAAATTATTTTGGCCAAAGTCAATTTTTTTTTTTTATTTAGAAGAGACAATTGGGCTGTAAGGGTTAGATGCTATCTCAGTTGACGGAATAACACAGTGAAAACTCTCGACGGATGTTGAAAGCCAGTTCTGTGCAACAAATGTGAACATGGACCATCTCAGGCAAAGAATTATAGTTACCTCTGCCGGCAGTAACTCACTCTGCAGGAGAAAATCATCATCATTATCCCAGCCTTCCTTCATCATCATCATCATCATCCCAATCCCTATTCATTATCATCATCCTAACCTTTTTCCCAGCTATCAAAATGGTACAAGGTAAGGTTCAGAAGCAAAGAAAAAGAGAGCATGAAAGTAAGATTAGTAAACCAGGCTGCATAGTGATACGAGACACGTTATCACTCACACACCAAGTAAGCCATCGGGATCCTGGCTTCTCCTCGCAGACATACGCATCTGCACACTGTTTTGTAAATCAACAGATGCACTTCACACACTCTTACACCTGTCGGACGGTTATTCTGTCGACGATCGTGTCAAAAACTGGGTGCCAGATCTCCGCCATATGCTTCTTCGTATATATTACATTCATCCTTTTCGAATCCTTTGTCAGTTCCTTAACTTGAAGCCTCCGTCGGTAGGGTGGGTGCTGTGTTCGTCTACCATTCCACCTGGGTTCACAATTTACACACAAATACGAACACACACACACACACACACACACACACACACACACACACACACACATATACACACTTCTGCTACACCTATACCCCTATGTGAAGCACTGGGTGGGAGCGGGTCACTTCTTCTCTGACAGAAAGTGATGTTGAAAATGATTAACAATAGCTCAGTTAAAGGGATATTTTGCTGCGAAATAAAGGTGATTGAGGGAGAGAGAGAGAGAGAGAGAGCAACTACAGGAACAAATCACAGACAGTTCGAAAAAGTATCACCGGAGCAAAATCGATGAGCGGAACCCACACAACCTGTTTGTAATCCAATAAAGCCACAGCCAGACCTCAGATTCCGACCCCTTCCCCCCCCCCCCCCCCCCCCTCTCTCTCTCTCTCTCTCTCTCTCTCTCTCCTCCCTTCCCCCTTTTCACTCATTCCCCTTTCGTTTTTTCATCAAATATTAATGTCCTTTTCCCCCCCTTCCATTTCTACCCTCCCTTCCTCATCAGTTTCCACTTTCCCTCATATTCCTTTCCACTCTTCTCTCTCTATCCTATGTTAATTTTTCCCCATCTTTTTCCTCTCCCTTTTAAAGCTTTCTCTGCTTCTGATACGCTGGAGTATTTTGATCATGCTAAACCGAAGTATATTGTGCCACTGAGAGAAATCATAGTCAAAGGCTCTGAAATTACCTCAAGTCACCCTTCCTCCACGTCTGCCATACTTAGGAATCTACTAAGGCCAACATCTGATAATTTTGTTTAGTGTGGTCAGAGGAATAATCATCTAGCTCTCTCCGCTATGCTTAAATCACGGTTTCTCCCACAGTGTATTTACCGTCCTTGTCTCCCACTCCTAAGCTAATCCATTCTCTACAACTGTGTCCCCTGTTATCGTCCAATTTTAACTGTGCCGTGTGTATGTTTTTCATCGTCATCAACTTTTTCTGTCTAGAGTTTTAATTATAATGCACCATGTAAATATAAGTTACCATTTTTTCCCAACAGTAATCATTTAGTTCTCTAGAAAGCACCAACCCTTTTTATTTATTTTTTTTTTTTTATCTTTTTCACAACGAGATGGAAGATTGGTTTTGCTGTGAGCCACCTCTTTTACTCTTTCAGCAAGTTCGGGTATTACCTTCACATTACTGTATATATCATAGCAATGGAGTCAGTGTATTGGCAAAAGCAGCGGTGTTTTACGGAAGAGTACTGGAACGATTTATAGCATGATCTGAATCCTTGTTATACCCCCCAAAATGGTATTCCAAACTACTCTATCAGAAGTATCAGCTCATTAAGGTTTTTCCCCTACCCTTTTTGCCACTTGCCCTTCCCCTCCTTCCCGCTTTGCCACCTGCACTTTCTCCATTGCACACCACCCTCCTTTCCTTTCCCCCCTGCCACCTCTATACCCTGCCACCTGCGCCCTGCTTCCCACCCCTGTCCTATGCACCCTGTCACCCTCCTGCCCTCAGCCACCTGCACCCTGCCCTCCTCCATCCACCACAATTACATCTGATTGTTTGCTGCCATTCCTTGCACACACGCACACACCAACTTGCACATAATTACACATCCACACGAGACCTCGCACCTACCACATTTAACTGACCCACATATATAAACACGTACCTTCACACACACACACACACACACACACACACACACACA
>JAGKTI010011035.1:2568-16727 GCA_018397915.1 Birgus latro
CCCTCTCTCTCTCTCTCTCTCTCTCTCTCTCTCCACGAAATACCTACGCTCTACTTCTGAGTGGTGTGGAACCAAGTTTGAGAATAGCTATTGTTACCAAGTTGTCGACAGCGGCGTAACTCAGTAGTTTGTCCGTCCTCTCTTTGATTCATTTCAGAGTTCATTCATTTCGACTTTATTTTGCAATTTATTTTCATTAGGTCCGTGACAGAAAAAGAATATACTATTGTTCAGCATCTTTTCGATAGTACTTCTTCAGGACTAACATCATATGCTAGTGTTACTCTATTGCTACAGTTCTATGGTGAAGATGAGGAGATGGCAATTTTACCCCCAAAGACATCAGAACATAATTTTATTGCTGACCTCTTATGAAAATTGTCTCAAACGCATTGACTATGAGAGGTCTTTCCGAAGAAAAGTAAGATTGTTTGGGAGTGAATAAAATAACATGCAGATCCTCGTTCCAAATTGCACTTCATTCCAAAGACGGATCCTCATCATTCAGTGTCTTCTCTCTTAGGTGTTTAAAACTCACACTGTGGTGCTGCAGATGGACAGCTTCAAATGGTACATCGATGTAATCGGGCGACTCAACTGCCTAATTATACAAACGTTCTTTAACAGCTTCCCCATCCCCTAAGAAGAGAACGGTGGGCTGTTGCAGAAAGGCAACGTAGGCCTACAGTCGACCTGATGCACGTTTCAGATGATCCTGGGGCCACAACAACTACCCTCTCATATTCGCGTCTTCTCTGGTAGTCTGTTCCTGCTAACGCCAGATGATTTTTGCAGGCGAAAGTGAATCACAGGAGCCTGAAAGCTCTTAAATCCATTACCATTTCCCATCGCACAGTATGCCACCAACATTATAGTATGGTGTTCACGTCTTTTATCATATGTCAACAGATTGACTAGTGAAACCATTCTTTTGCTGTGACTGCGATTTTTCTTTATCTGTGTGGATACTTTCACGGAATGTATGCAAGCAGCAATTTGTGGGTCCTGAAAGGCTACTGATCGGTAGGGCCGAAGAACACCCCTGTTTGTAATGGTCACTCCTCCACCCCCCCTCACCCCCACCTTTTACCCTAGTGCTGCACACGAAGGTTTAGGTGTCGGAGGCAATTATTTATAAGAACAGAGATGCATGTGGAAATCAGTGTAGCTGGAGTGACTGTATTGGTGAGTGAACACGTGTAAGGATAGTTTATTGCACCCCTTAAATTCCTGCCCCTGGGTGAGACAGAGCTCTGGTCAGAAGGAATAACAGACGCAGGGGCCACCTCCCTTGCAGTGAAGGACCTATGCACCACAAAAACCCGTCTCATCATTGGCATACGAGTGACTGTCCTGCTACCGCCAGAAGACTATCTCGGGAAGGCCCCCAACTAGTAATGGTATTAACTCTTTCATTATGAATATGATTTCTCCTCTTATTCTTATTGTGCCAGACGATTTTATTTAGCTCTCATAGAAGGATCTCTCGTAGTTGATGGGCTGTGCACGGATCTACAGCTACGTAAATGAGTTTTTATCACCAAATGGATTTTTTTATTCAGTCCGTGAAAGATCTCCCAACATGAATCCACTAGACTCCTCGTAATGAAGGGACTACAGCATATACGAATCTACCTCGTAATGGGAGAAGTAGTGAAGTTCCTGCTACTACCGAGAGACTTTATGCAGCTCAGGAAGGCTCTCTCGCAGTGATCGCATCAGTGGTTACGTAGTGAAGAGACTAATAATTCCTAGGAGGTGTGCAGTTGGCCTGGAGCCATTCACGCCTTTTCTCTCCCACACAAGTCTGCCCCACCCTCTTACACCTTTCTCTGTCGCCTTACTCTCTCCCCTCTCCTTTTCCTCCTCGCAGCACATTACTCCTATTTCCTCACGTCTATTTCCTCTCTACTTGCTCTCCTTCCCAACCCTCCTATCCTCCTCACACTACAATCTTGCAACCAGCCCTTCCCTCTGCCTCCTTGCTTTCAAGCAAACACCCCTTCTCACACTACATTTCTCCTGCTCCCATTCTCTGTACTTTCCGATGTCTCATCATTTCCCTTTCCTCGCTGCAACTACTCATTCTTTGTTCTCAATAATACACTCCTCCTTCCTCTTTCTCCTCTTCCACACGCTACACTCCACCTACACCTTCACAACACCGCCCCTCCCTCACTCTTTGCTTCCCAACTTGCTTCTTTATTCCACCCTCCCTCCTAACCTCCTAACATTATTCCCCCCCCCTCCCTCTTGTCACTACATTCCTCCTGCATTTCCTCCCGTAATACTTCTCTCCTTACTCCTCCTTGCCTACATTACCTTCTCCTTTAATTCCACCCCTCCCGCACTACATTTTCCCACCACCTCCCCTCACTCCTACCGTCCCTCCTTAGTTCCTTTCCTCCACATCTGTACACTAATGGCGGATCCGGTGGTACAGTGGTGATATATCCCGCTCGCAAGTGGTAGACCTCGAGTTTGATTCTCAGTCTGGTCAGACTGCTGGACAAAGTTTTCTTTCCAGTTGTTTCTATTTACCCAACAGTACAACAGGGGACCTGGATATCATTTCGATTGTTGTGTGTCGTCGCCTATTTTAGAGAAGGGTTGGAACTTAGCTTTTAATTGATTATCTGCCCTAATAACCCTTCTGCAATAGTTAGGCATAAGGTCTTCATCATCACACACCACACTGATTCCACGCCCCGTCCACCTTTCCTCTGCACTACTTACACTATTCTTCCGCGTCCTTACCTTCCCACCCCAACTTACCACCACTCCTGACCTCTCCTCTTCTCACTCTTTTCACACTCTGCTTACATCTCTAACTCACCGCCACCCTCCCTTCTCACTTACACACACCTACACTGACGCCCCCTCTCCCCTCTCTCAGTTACCTACACCTACACTGCAGCACTTCACTACATTCCCCTCGTCCCTCCTCACCTCTATCCCCGTCCCAAGAACTACACTCCACCTACACCTTTAACCCATTCCCCCCCCCCCCCCCCCGAATCTCTCTACCCCTTACACCCACAGCTACACCCCACCCCTCCGCACTACACTGGTGCTGGATTTACTGCTGCATCCATCATCCATGCGTCTGGCTGGCCGCTCAGGCGCGAGGCTCACCCCTTACCCAAACTTATATATAGCCCAGTGCCAGGCAGGTGTGTGGTGGTCAGTGGGAGGTGCCGGTGAGTATCTATGAATATCTCTGACAACTCTTCGTATACACTCGGCAAAAGAGTACCCGAAGATTATCTCACATTGTTACCCGACCAACGAAACATTGGACAAAAGCCCTCCGAGTCTGTAAATATTATGAACTGGCAATATTGCTCTGTGTTGCTCGGTCAAGTCTAGTTATTGTTAGTTTAATCGCAACACGAGGTAGATGATTCCTTTAGCTTTTAGACGTTTTGGAACTTTACATTTTTCATCTAAAAATAACAAATTCAAAATGTTAGGTAAATTCTTGGATGGACGATGCACGAATCATGATGTCTCCAAGTTTATTCACTCACTGCACCACGTCAAAATCCAGTGTTACACCCACTAATACACGAAACCCAATAATACACCCAATTATCTTGACAACCTTAACATTTTCCTTTAAACTCGAGGTCTCATCACCACCCTTACATGGTTTTGCAGTTACCAATGAACTACTTGAGCCTGTATTCATATGCCCATACTAAATTTCACCATTTTATAACTAAGACTGTGGTTATTATTTTGGGGGATCAGGACGGAACTTTCCCCTCCCCTCCTCAAACCACCAAATGCAGTTCCAGTGGTGCCTGCAAACTAATTGTGCCTACAAGCGTACCCAGATAGAGTTTGCTTCCTTTACACTGAACACTGTGGATACTGTCTTGCCTCGTCCTCCCTCTCTCTCTCTCTCTCTCTCTCTCTCTCTCATTTTTAAGCTACCGGCGAGCTACTTTCACATTAGTCTATGTCCGTGCAAATTTTCTCTTTACGTCGAGAACTGTAAATAATTCTTGGCGATGGAACTTCCGACCACAACCCTTACACGTCGTCTATATGATGCTCTTGGCCTTCCTCTGGACCATATCTATATCCATGCAAATATTTAACTCTGTGCCAAGAACATTGTGGCTGTGCGTAGCCTATAATAGTATTAACAGTTACAGTAGTAGTAGTACTAGTAGTAGTAGTAGCAGTAGTAGTAGTAGTAGTAGTAGTAGTAGTAGTAGTAGTAGTAGTAGTAGTAGTAGTAGTAGTAGTAATAATAATAATAATAATAATAATAATAATAATAATAATAATAATAATAATAATAATAACTAACAGCTGTTGTCAGTTATTATAGCTTATAGTTCTCTGAGTTATAAGTACCATTAAGACCAGTCCCCATATACTGTTAGGGAATTATATAGAGATTTCACCTTGCAAACAGATATAGCAATTAGGAGTGGGATTCTCAAATTCAGTTACATTAAATTCCCCCTCCTACCTCATTTTATTTTCTTTCTTTCTTTCCCCTATCTTTCTCTCTTTCTTCTTTCTTTCGTTCTTTCTTCTTTCTTTCTTTCTTTTTTCTCTATCTCATTCTTTCTTTTTTCAGGAAGGGCAAGAAAAGTATAGAGTCTCTCTATGCCTTGTTCGTTATCTCCCTATCTATAGCCAGACACCATAATCCCACAAAGGGTGGCCGTTTGTTTTAGGGCTAGTTGTTTTACGGGAAGGGACTTTAAACCCACGCCAACTCACTTGTTGACAGGTGGGGAAAACGTATAAGTTGGTTATATGGTTATATGGGAGAAAGAGGAAGAGAGGAGGGCAGATACAGAAAAAGAATGATAAAGGTGAAGGAAGAAGTAGGCATCACTACATTAAGTGAGTGGATAATGGTCGCCACCACCTGTTCTTTATGCAAAAAGAAATCTTACGAGAAGAGAATTATCATGAGCTTCATTTTGTTTTGCAGGATGCGCTACGAAAGGAGAGTGAAGAAATTTCCCATCTTGTACTTCCTGCCATTAAAAGTCAAAGTTACAATAGGGAACTGATAAGTTCGTTGGTGAATCTGGTCCGAAATCGGAGTTACAAGAGGAAAATATCGTAAGTTTTTAAATGAATACGCCCTAAATCGAAGCTACAGGAGAGAAATAATCGTCAGTGTTAGTGAATGTGGCCCCAAATCGGAGTTACAAGAGAGAAATAATCGTAAGTTCTTTAGTGAGTGTGATCCCAGTCCAAGATGACAAACAATCGTAACCAGCTGTTCGGATATAAAGAGTAGCCCTCCACGAGTAACTCATGTAGCACTCTCGTGTTTTGCGGGGACGGTTCAATCTGCTAGTGTGGGCGTGGCTTGGAGATGGAATAGGAAATGAATAAGTGATGCAGGATAGATACTGGTAACACTGACTGAACTTCCCCACAACACACGAGAAATCGCCCGGTGGAGTGGGAGAGAAGTATTTTATATGAACCATCCTGCGTTTTTGGGACCATTGCACACCATACCTATTTTACCCTAATTTGGCCGAAATTTTCACTTCCTTATCTCAAGTGCTGAGTTGTAGCAATTGGCCGACTCTAGAATAAGATGCTGATCACGATTAAGTGCTGTGGGAAAGATGTAGAGCTGTTGCATTGTCTTCCTCTGCCACAGCACCGCATGAAATAATCAACAAAAGAACGAAAGTTTAGGTCGTTAAGGTAAAAACATAAAAGCTTTCATAACGTGAGGAAACAATTGAAAGGAAAATCAGTATCCGCCTCAACAGGGTTAGTGTTGAAGGATATAAGACTGGAAGGGATATATAGCTTCATGGTTAGGTTAGTATTATAGCTTCATGGCTAGGTTAGCAAAGTTATATAGCTTCATGGTAAGGTTAGTTACAGTTTTATTGCTTCATGATTGGGTATAGTTAGTTACACAGCTTCATGAATAGGTTTGTTATAAATACATAGCGTCATGGTTTGTGAAGTTGCGACTGAATAGCATGACTTGTTGGAGATCACTGTATTTAGCGTTACGTCGACAAACCCCCCCAAACGAGAAGCGATATGCCACCGAAACCCAACCTAAGGGGCCTTAACTAACCCTAAATCAATGAAACTCTCTCTCATGTACAATAAACCCCATACTCTCCTGCATATCGCAAGCTTCTTCACGTTAAGAAATGTCTGCGGATCTCCATTCGAAACTATGTGGCAGCACTGAGACAAAACCCAGCGCACCGGTTCTAACATATCGGTAGTTGTAGTAGCAATAGTAGTAGTAATTCATTCATTCATTTTATTTCGTAATATAAATACGTAGTTTGATAGCATCAGTCTATATTATATACAATACGTGTTACAGATATGGTTCTAAACAGTCATAACAATTCCAATTTTAACCCGCTGATATAAACTGTATGTAACAAAGAACATCACTCACAGCATCCCTTTACACTGTCACCATTGTTTCTGTCTAGCCTACTCTTATTACCCTTTTTCTTGTCTACAAAGACATGTAGCCTATGTATGCATAAGCGGAAGTTGACTATCAATCGTTAAAATATTTAGTAAAAAATAATATCAGAAACAAAAATATGAACATAAATTCCCCATAAAAAGACTGATTTTTTAAATCACTCCACACATAAAAATATTAATAAAATGTTTGATAAAAAATAACCTCCATACCAATATTTTGAAAATATATATGCTTTAAAAATATCGGACCCAATTCATTACAAATTTGCTTAAAAAATAAGAAAAAAATTTAAAAAAAGTAATAGATTAAAAAACTATAAAATATTAAAAGATAATAAAAGTTGCAAATAATAAAAAGCACAATTGTAAAAGTTCGGTGTCAAGTACCTTTTTAAAGTATATGGTTAAAATATTTTCAAAGTGCCTCTAATAAATGAAAACTTAAATAAAAAAAAGATAAATAAATTAAAATCTACATCAATCCCACACCCATATGACAAGTGCACTAAAATCCATAGAAAATACAGTGACCCCTCCTATCCTCATGTCTCTGTACCCACATTATGCGAGAGGTTATAACATCCAAACTTTCTCCAAGAACATCCACTTCATACTCACTTCTGATTAGGGCAACAACACTGTTAATAAGTATGCCATTAAATAAATGTGGAATGTTAAATACGATAAGGGGGTTGTGATTTTTCAATAGTCTCTTGACGGTCCTTGTTTGGGTGGGTCAGAGCTGTGTGGTGTTCAAGTAGCATCTGACTGCAGTTATTAGCTGTTATATGGCTACCAGCATGAAAAGGAACACAACACATTATTTTTCAGAGCCTTATTGTATGCCACTTCAAAACATTTAAAAATATTTGTTTTAAAACTTTTTGTGTTCCACAGGGGAAGATCATACTGTGGAACACAATATGAATTAAATTACAATAAAAAGGTATCACTGTTTACATGACTAAAATCCCTAAAAAATACTGTTAAAAGAGACATAACAATTATTCAGCCTAAACTCTACATCACTAAAATCACTAAAATTATTTAAAACATAATGTCCCAAACATTTATAGCACTTTACTACCTCAATGTGGTCAGTGTTCAAGTTTAAATTGCCACTTATAAAAGCCGATTTCTATTTAAAACAAATAGTAGTAGTAATAGCAGTAGTAGTAGTAGTAATAGTAGTACATACAACCCCAGGCTCGTTTGATCATGGAATGCCAGACAAGTTGCTGATTCAGCAGTCCAACTTCCTCTTTCGAGGATAGGGTGAAAAATAAGGATAATCTCTCGACAGAGTAGCTCCGCCGCTCAGCCATATCTGTGACACCACGTGAAGATGTGCTTCTCCAACATGAAGCCTAACCTTAAAGAGACGAAACTAACTTTATTGAGGCCGATATTTGCCAACAACATCAGTCGTTATGAAAGAATATCATCGCCACTTTACCACAGACCTTCCCTGACGTGAGGAAATAACTTAAAATGCGGAAAATGTCGTCCTCATCTAGGTTAATGTGGAAGAATTTCGTCGCCATGCCATCAGTATTTACCGTCGTCAGTTCTTTCCTCGTTTTCATAGGATAGAGGGGGAGACGCGCCCCTCCCCGCACCACTCACCTTTAATACAGCAGAGTAATGGTTCCTTTCACACCGGCAGTATTGTTTATCAGTTCCCATCATGATATACACCATGCGCTTAATGCTGCTTTCCAGATGCAATAAGCTTTCTGTATTTGGAATAAAGAAGAGGCAGGGCTAACGAAAATCAGATAAATAATGGTGATAAAATATATAAAAAGTAGTACTCATCATATCAGTAACTATCCATCTGTCTATCTGTCTGTATGAAATGTATAAATAGCAGTATTCCATATTCTTTCTATCTGTTTATAAACATATCCGGTTTGTGTAGCTTCAAATGTGCTACAATCGTTATATGAAAACACTGATTTATCTGCCTCTCTGTCTCTAGCCAGATCCCTTAATCCTGTACGGAGTGGACCACAAACATTTCGCCTACATGTCACAGTGTCCTCCGTTATCAGGATGCCCTCTTTTCAACTGACACCCTCTCTCTCACATCTCTCCCGACCCCATCCCCACATATAATCCTCTGTCTCCCCCTCCACCTCATTCTGATACAGTCTTCTTGTCAGTGTCACATTTTTCATTTTCTGTATATGGGATAATCATATCAAGTAACAGGGTATAATGAAAAATCTGTCATCAAAACAAAGAGTTAATTGAAAACATAAGCATCGAATTTGAAGCTTTTGACAACGACTAATTAATCATGGAGTTTACTGTTGGATAAAAGCGCCTTGAAATGGTTTGGCTATGTGGAGCGAATGGAGAAACAGAGGTTGACTAGGAGAGCGTATGAGACTGAGAAGAGGGGGAGAGGGAAACCAATGATGAAATGGAGGAATGGTGTGAGGATAAATGATTGAGAACGGTGCCAGTTGGAGAGAGGACAGGGTGACAAGGAGGCGATTCGTCTTTGGCCACCCCATCCGGGATTAAGGCGTCCGACGATAGATACGTAGATACTCGGACACATTACTAAGGTGCCAGCCCACTGTAGCACAAAAATAAAATTGACTGACGCCGTTGTTGTCCAGACGTTAACACAAGAATAACGTCATAAAATGTCTACTGATAATAATGCGCTGGTATAGGAGCAGGAGTCTGATGGCAAATGGTATATCTGACAGCCTCGTACACAAGGCATGTGTATACAGGAGAATAATTAGGTGAAATACACGTAAACCAAAATGCTAAGACCGAGATGCGACGATACCTTCCATACTACCTAGATATCAGGCCTAAAAATACGTGATAACTTTGATGGTAGTCTATTAGCAGTGTGTATACAGAATGTGTGACATGTTCATACATCAGGCAGATACGTATTACTTGGCCGCTGATTTCCTTTCTGGGTACGATTTTTACACTTTTCCCATCCAGGTAAGTCTAGGTTAAGTGATTTTTTTCTAAATTTTAGGTTAGGCTATTGTGTTAGGTTAATCTCTCAGGTTAGATTTGATCGGGTTAGGATATGTTTAGTTAGGTTAGAAAAAAACAATGAAAAATATCACACTTAGCACGTAGTACAAAAATGGTATACAGAACAGAAACCTGCGACCCAGCGTGGCTGGTGAAAAAATTAGATATGAGTATATCCCGTAATGAAACCTCAGCCCCATGATTTTTTTACCTGGTATATTTTTGCAACCACCAGATGATTTTTTTTTTTTTTTTAATTTAGAGCAGAGTGATCGGTGAAGGCTACATCTAACTCCTTTAATCCGAATAAACAGATGGCATCAGTAACAGAAGACAAAGTTAGTCATCGGAGTGAAGTGATCGGCCCCTTCCATATGTGAGAAAACCCCATGACAGCTGTGTTGTTAAGGGAAGTGAGAGACCTAGGATGAGATGGAGGTATAGGATGGGGAGGTATGTTAATGAGAGAACGTGAAGTGAAGCGTGGGGAGTCTGATGGTGCAGGACAGAATGACGTGAAGAGTCTTTTGAATCCACCCTTTCCTGGATTACGGCATCTAGCTGCAGACAGACAGATAGACACACAGGCAGACACATGAATGCATAGATATGCAGGTACTGGGTGCAAGCATACGTGTATGCGACACTGGTTCAACCACAGCACCCCTTGTGTCCGCCAAAGTGGTCAGTGGCTTGGTGAACGCTTCCCAAAGTTTTAACAACATTGGCGGGAGAGAGAGAGAGAGAGAGAGAGAGAATCTCAAAGAGGAAGCAAATGTCAGGGACCGGAGCTGGGTGGTGTGTTTTAGAGACTTTAAGCCCTTCACTACACAGGCCTCTCCTAGAGTGAATATAATCGTCTGGAAACTCATCTCGACGTGCAGGAAGTGGACTAGGAGAATCTAGTCACTATCCTCCTTTCGGACAGTGGGGGTAATTGAGGGACGTTTGTGCATCCGAGCAAGTCCTCTGTCAGGGTGCATCGGCGCCATCGCGGGAAGGCGTCCCTCTCCAGCACCAGCTTTGATGGCAACTGGTACATGTGACAGCCTCCCACAGCAGGCAGATATATACGAGCCGGTCTGGGTGGTTGTGGGAGCGACAGCGGGTATTAACCAGGCTTCTGTGAGTGACTTGGAGTATCGGCTCTGATATTTATGGGTGCTGTGTGTAGACCGCAACAAGTGGCTAGATTCATGGCCCTCTAGTCCTGCCTCAAGTTGTGGAGAGACTGGTGCAAAGGGGGGGGGGAGTGTAGTACTTCAGTATACATGTAGTACTTCAGTATAGTGTCCTTTTATTATATGTTTTTCAAATTCAGCAAGCCCCTGGTATCACTGGCCCCGTTTTTAGATATACTGTTGTCACCCTTAAGGTATGGCTAATTACAAGTTCAATGAAAAACCTCTGGCGTTAGCAGGAATGAAATGCTAGAGTTATCTCGACCATGAAATGGTTAATAATCTCAATATTAACACTTTCAGGGTCCAGTGTCTCGCTTTCAGATCTATATAATCATATGTTGTAATGTGGAATAAAACACCAGGGAAGACTCGATCATGAAAGAGTGTATTACGCTGTATTAGATTAATGTTTCCAACTCTGCCTCGAGTAAAACGATTGTGTCATTAAAAAAAAAAATGGTATCGCGCCATTAGGGTTCAGTGGTTCTGGAAATGACTAAGGTCCCCAAAACAAATGAATCTAATACGTTCGTATCCCAGACACTATGACAACCATTATTGTGCCGTTTTATAAAATTTTGATAACCCTAATAAATACCAAGAATAAAATATTCATCATCACGAAGTTGCTCCTATATTACAACACTTAGTTCATGTTTTGAAATGCTAAGACCTTTACGTGGCGAAATATTCACTGAGGGATGTACAAAAGAACTGACTCATTATTTTGTACTGTATGTCTCTGGGTGATATTCGCTTTGGTTTAGCAGGCTTTCTAGCAACTCTTCCTCAGCTGTTTCTTTTGCATGATTGGTGTATCTATATATTTCCAATGATGCAATGTTTTTGTGCCCCATCAGGACTGTAGGGATAATTTTTGATATAATATTGCATCATAAAGTTTGATCTATATCCCTGACTTCACGATCCAAATAAGATCAAAACTGAGCCTGTTACCTTGGCCTTTGACTGACAACTCTCAATATCGTATCCATTTAGACTTGTTTTATGTTGAACTTTTCCACAAGGCTTAATCTAAGCCAGATAAAAACTGTTTAAGTTGATCTTGCTGTGTGACCGTGACCTGTTGCTTTCATAAACAAAAGGTTTACTTCTTGATTTGCCGTCAGTCCTTCCATCAAGTTTGGTTAAAATTGGATCAAAACTGTTTAGACTATTTCATTAACAAGTATTCATACGGGGCGAAATTTGACCTTGTCCTATGACTTTCATCGTTGTCTGATTGTTCTCAGAAGCGAATGATTTTTCATTTGTCCTACTTTCAACATTTTACAAAGTTTGGTCTAACCTGGATAATAATTGCTTCAGTTGTTTTCGCTAGGACAGCGTTCGACCTACCTCTGTGATCTTGATCTTGACTCATTGTAAAAAAAAAAAAAAACAATAGATTTTGTTCTTTTACCATGTTTGATTAAAATCAGATAACTCTTTGAATTATTTTGTTCACTTACACACACACACACACACACACACACACACACACAGGTGTGTATCTCGTATACATTGTGCGACACCAAGTAACATAAAGAGTTTACTATCCATTGTATGCGGAGGGCGGTTGTGTTTATTTATTCGTGTGTGTGCATGGAGTGTTTGTGATTACGAGTTTATGTTTATTACCTTCTTGTAAAATCTGCTTCCAAGAGATTAGGTGTTCTAAGCCAACTCCGTGCCTTCTTTACCCCTGCACAGTTGTTGACTTCATACATAGGTTTTATTTGCCCCTGTGTAGAGTACAGCTCTCATGTGTTGGGAGGCTCCTCACCTACAGCTCATCTCAACAAGGTAGAGTCAAAGGCTTTTCGTCTCATTAACTCTCGTCTCCTTATTGGCTCCCGTCAACCTCTGCCTCTTCGCCGCACTGTTATATCTTTATTTCTTTTCTATCGCTACTTCAATGGCCAGTGCTCCTCTGAAATGTCTGCTTGCATCACCCCCCACCACTACGACGGGCGAGTGGCATCCATCTGGTAGCAAACACTCATCCCTTTTCTGTCCCACTGTCTAATGCATGAGTTAACCGTTACAAACAGTCCTTCATGTATGCAACAGGTCAGTTCTGGAATTGTCTTCATCTGTCTGTATCTCCTATCTCCTACTGCCGATGATCTCCAGCCTTTTAAACGCAATGTGTCCAGACATCTAGAAATAAACTGATCTTGAATTTGGCTCTATTATTTTGCTTTGTTTTTTCTTGGAAGGAACATCTTGAAGGCCTCTGGTCTTTGGTTCTTTCTTCTATGCACAAAGAATGTGTGCGTGGAGAAAGGGATGCGTCTATGACCATATGGTGGGCTAAAAAGTGTTGCAGATATGTTGTGGTACAGCTAAGAGTTTATGATGGTGCTTAATTGTGTGGTAGGACTGGGATGTGGTAGCAGAAATGCCTGTGAGGCAGGGCTCGGAAATGTAGCAGGAATGTGAAATGTTGTGAAGTGTGCGGGAATATTAAATGTGGTGGTAGAGTTGCCTGAGTAGTGTGGCTGTGTACTGTGGCGGAGCTGTGAAATGTGGGTAGATCATGAAATGTGGTAGGAGTATGTGGTGGCACAGTAGTGATTGTGAAGTAAAACTGTGAGGTGTAGGAAGACTGAGATTTAGTGTGGGGGTGCTATAGGGTGGGAACAAGGTACACTCTTACCAGAGTCTTTGAAAACCTCGACATGATGGATGCGAGACTGAAGAGAAAGGAGCTTGTCATAAGGACTTAATGGTGTTCACAGTACTTTGAATGACCCTAACGTATGTCAAGAATTACTGCTGAAGCAAACAATACTGATTTATGAAAAACTCGAGAAAGATATTTTCAGACTCCTCATTCATTTTACCGAACTGCATGGTGCGAGAGGGTGCGTCATGTCAGGGTGGGATGAGTGTTCAAGGTAGTATGAGATATGGACTGTGGCCAGGGTGACATGAAGTGGGATCCCCTGTCTTGTCATTGCCTCACGCAAATTACTAGGATTCACGCCCCTGCCAGCCTGCGATTACAAGAAATTAGTGGGCTAACCAGGAGTCAGGCTGGATACAACGAATGATTCTGAGACTAGTGCAATAGTCATCAAGTAAAGAAGTGTTGTGGTGTTGATGTGAATGTGCCTGAAAGTGTTAGGAATAGATCACTGAGATGGTTTGGCCGGGACCACCGAGATACCAAGGCCTGTAACTTCCCTCGTGACGTCATCATGACTGGGGTGCAGCGCCCTCACCAACCCTCACTCCCTAGTAGAATCATTTCGCACCGAAAATGACATGAACATTGCTATTATGTAACAAAACGTTAATGCTTAACTGAAACCTTCTACAAGTCTTACAGAATGGTGTCTTTTACGTCTGATTTGTGACTAGAATCTTCTTTTCTGAAGTCTTTTATGTTTACTCACTCTTACAGAAAACTGCATCTAAATATTTAGGGTAACTCGTGTATTTGGATACTCCTCCAGTTTAAAGAGTTGTATACTATTTCCTGTGGAAAAC
>JAGKTI010011035.1:17147-27233 GCA_018397915.1 Birgus latro
TCTAAATTAATCAAGATAAATTCTGAAGCGCTTTTTTCAAACTTGTCCTATTATTTCTGACTTTTTAAGCAATACGTTCCTAAGGCTAAAACTTCCATGTAGCTGCTGCAACGTCTACTGTATCAGTTCAAAAGAAATGGGTTTGATTATAATATACCGCAAATTATTCACAGCATCCTCCCTCAAGGAGCTTGTATTTTAATTGAAAAGCTAGCACCAAGCCAAAACAATTACTATATGGCACTAAAGTATAAGGGAGTTAAGTGGGCAATTAAAGTAAATGTACTCTATGCAAAAGTGAAAGAAATTTGACAATGTTCAAAAGAAAGACAAAGCAAAGGTGAAAGTAATTTGACAGTGTTCACAAGAGACAGAAGCCTCCCAGTGATGTTCCCTCTCGCCTGTAATCGAACCTAGTTTATCCAACTTGTATGGTTGTATTTATGAAAGTTCATAGTTTCTGTCTGTACAGGACTAATAGCCATAATTTTAACAACTAAATGAGACTCAGTACCGTATTTACCTTGCTATGTTGGCTGTGTGAAAAGTTCTCTCTCTTAATGGCGCGTAGCGATTTCCTTGCGAGATCCTGGGGAAAGCAAAATAGATGTACTTTAGGCCCTTGTTCATAATTTCCCTTGCATCTGGGCACGGCACAAGAACAGGGCATACTGTATATAATCTCACTCCACAAATTTCTGCACTGTTAAGGGAATTTCAGGTGTAAGATGTCCTTGACCATGCAGCGGTACAACCCCACCCGCACCTCACTGTACACTGGTGTTTACGCCCGCCCAACACGGTGACCAGATTTCTCTAGAGGGAATATGCTAGACAGCAGCTAAAATTATGCTAGATTGGCAAAAATAATGCTAAATCTTTTGTTGCTCTTAATACGTTCGGTTTCTGTTATATTTTATGATTAATATAGTATTATTTCTACGTTTTTAACTGTATACAGTATGCACTCTTATAATTATGAAAGAATATTAAAATAAATAATTACTCAGGTTCTAAAAGTTTATTTGACAAATATTTGTACAAGATAAGTTGAAACTCTTCCTACCACACTTCGCACTTAAGCACTGCAACCTACAGGAGGTACTGAAGCAGTAGAGAAATGATGGGCACTGAACCTGCCGCAGCCTGAACAGACTGCATCCACAGACTCAACTGAATAACTGACTTTAGTCAGCCACGGCGCCACCTTGGGTCGCTGGCCCAGCGCCTGTGGACCTGTACAGTACACGTCTACCCTTCTCCAAAGCTCGTGATTTCCTGCTCTAGGTTCGTTAAAAGTATGGACTTTCACAATTACCATTAATCATATTATATTAAACATGTATCCTGGTCTTCAGTCCAGAAACTACCACTAGACACGAGAGGTAAGTTATTATAATCATGCTAAAAATTGTCCTAAGCTTATTAGATTATGCTATTTATATGCTAGATTTGATAACACATTGACAACAACAGACAACGAACAACACACAACAACACACACAACACAACACACATACACAGAACAACACGCAACACACACAGCCCCCTCTCACGGTCTCATTCGCCATAACAATAACCAACACATCACACAACACTGACGGGCCCGCTAAATGCATAAGGCCCGTGCATCCGCTATGCGGATGCGAATCTACAACGAACGAACGAACATGCTAAATTTTATGCTAAACACAATTTTCTGGAAAAATATGCTAAAATTAGCATAATTATGCTAAATCTGGTCACCTGCCGCCAAACCCCAGTCGTAGTGACGTCACGGCCCAAAACAGGCCCATGTGTGGGACCTTGATATCTCTGTGGTCCCGGTTTGGCCATGTGGAGAGAATGTCTTATGGTCTTCTTTTAACCTGAACCCTTCCACAGAGGTTTATCTACATCGGTTAAATGATTCAAGTTGACCTTGCCATTTGATCAGCATGGGTTCTACAAGTCCATAAAAACCATCTATGGGCCAAGTAAACACAACAGAGCCCCTGTTCGGTCAGACAAAGGAGAGCTCCTGAAAGACATGCAGCAATCCTAGACAGATGGGCACAACACATGCATACCTTACTGAACTGAAGAAACACGGTGGAGCACAGAATCCCTCATAACAACCCAAATGCTCCTCAAGTGTCAGATCTCGATGTCCCAGCTACACTTGCAGAAACTGCTCAGGCCGTCCAATCTCTAAATTATAACAAAAGCCCTGGCCCTGATGGCACACCATCTGAACTAATAAAGAAGGGTGGCCAGTTACTCCACCAGCACCTCCATAATCTCAAACTAACTATTTGGAACCAAGAAGGAATTGCGTTAGAATGGCTTACATCTGATATTGTAGCCATCTACAAGAAGAAAGGGGACAGCTCAAATTGTGATAGCAGCAGAGGCATTACTCCCCTTGTGAATGCTAACAAATTACTAGCCAAGGTAATGTTATCCAGACTGACAAAACATCTGACTGAGTCAACACTTTTACACTTACTGAAACACAGTGTGGATTTTGGAAGGAACGAAGTACCTTGATATGAAATTTATTGTTCAACAGATATAAGAGAAAGGCCGCGAGCAGAATCATGACCTAAATATTGGATTCATCAATCTTGCAAAAGTATATGACACTGTCAACAGAGAACTTTTTGGGAATGTTCGTCCAAAATTTGGAGTTCCAAACAGATTTTTTACCATCCTGAAGAGTCTTCGTGACATCCGAATCCTGCAACGTAGACGTGGGCGTATTGCAAGGATATATAAGCCACCAACAAATGAACCCTCATGATGGAATAAAAATCCACTTTCATCTAGACCGCAGTTTGTATAATCTCAGACGTTATGAAGCACTATCAAAGACTGAAATGGCTCATTTCTTAAAGCCACAAAATGCTGATGACTATGCTGTCCTTGCACATACCCCATAAGCCCTACAACAGAGTCTCACCATCGTTTCCAGCAGATACCATGTAATGGTGCTCCGACTATGTGTCAATAAAACAAAAGTAAAATCTCAGAGAAACCACCCAACAGAACTTCTTGCATTTCAGATAAATGGCGAAAATGTAAAACAGGTGGAGAATTATACCAACCTTGGAAGTTTGCTCACAGGTAAACATCACATTGATGCAGAAGTTCTTGCACGAATCAACCATGCCTCAGCCTCTTTTGTACGTCTCAGATCCGGAGTCTTTGAAAACACCAACTTGAGAATCGAGATGAAGGTGTTGGCATATACTGTATCGTTGTATGTCTCTTCACCCTCTGATACGGTGCTGAATCCAGGACTACTAACCAGTTTCACATCAAACTGTTTAAGTCACTTCACATCCAATGTTTATAGTGCATCCTAGAACGCAAATGGAAGGATGAAGTCCCTCACTCACAAATTCTCCAGCAGGCAAAGTTAACTAGCATAGAAACCATGCTGGCTAAGAAAACAGCTGAGGTGGGTCAGACATGTGTGTCATAATATGCCGAGCACAGCCTTCCACGGCAGGTTCTGTGTGGCCAACTCTCTGCAGCAAACCACAACCCAGTGGGACAGAAGAGATATAAAAATCATACAAGGACTGAAGAAATGCAACATCATATCGATAGATCTTGAGACCAAGGCCTCTCAGAGAAAATAATGGAGAGCTCACTGCAGTAAAGGAACCATTCATCTTGAAGAAACCTGAAAAGTGGCCAGAGGAGAACGTAAAGAAAGAAGGGACAACCAAAACTGAGTCTCCCAGCCGACTGTGTGGCAGAGTTTGTGGATCCAGGACTGGTCTGCATAGTCGCACTCGTTGGCACCAAAAAAACAATGACAGCGTCATCTTCTGCAGCAGAAGGGCAGCTTTAAGTTAAAGTTATGTGTGTACTGTAGCAAAATGACTCACTTTTCATTCCATTTTAACCATACTTGGTAGAAGGGTTGATGTATTGACAGTGAATACACTTTTGTAAAAAAAAAAAAAAACGCTCTGAGATTAAGTTCAAAAGCTTGGGCAGTCTTTTATCAAGGAAAATCAGCTTATACAGTCTTTATCCAATTTACATCAAAATTGAAGGATTAGTTGGGGTAAGGCAACAGTGAAGTCTTTCAGTTATGGAAACAATCGGTCAAAGATCATGGTCACAGGACAAGGTAAAAGGTCGATCCACTGTGGAAAGTCAGGGGTCAGTCATGAAATAATCCTATTGTTTTTAGGAAAAAAAAAAAAACGGGTCGAGGGTCAAGGCAACAGGGCAAGGCCAACTTAAACTGTTTTACTTAATGCGAACCAAACTTTGAGGGGAGTTTAAGATAAAACATGAATCCAAGGATTTACTTTTGAGAACAATCCAGTCAAAGATCAAAGTCACAGGGAAAGGCTAGAAATAAACTTCATAGGGTATGATCAGCTCAGCTGGCCAGCTCATGCTTCTCTTAGTGTTAATCACATTTTCTTTCTTTCTTTCCTTGTTTAATTGTGGCAGGCACTTCTACCCTTTATAATTAACTGATTCCTACCAACTCTTGAAACAAGGACCAGCCTAGGGCCTGGTTGTGACCACCAGGTTTTGGTTGCAAGGCAACTACTCGTTGCCTAGCAACGGCCAAAAAAACGTTTTTTTTTTCGTACTTTCACGTTTTGAGCTGTACAGGCATTACTAATTGGAGTAGGAAGCTCTGACTTCTTTAGGCATAATCTTGAGGCTATTCTCTATCGGAAGTGGGCCGTCCATTTTCCCCTCTGTCCTCTAGTTTTCGAGTGGCATCCCTGTGAAGATTGGCTGCAGCGTCCCTAGCAACCAGTGCTGGTTTTCAAAAATGCCTCCCTAGTTCCCCAGCAGCTAGATAGAATTGAATGAAAGTTTGCATGCTTATAGACATTTACTAGTAGCACAATTTTCTACTGCACGCCTATGTGCTACATTAGCCAGGTCAGGGGTCAAAGCTCATCAAATGCGAAAATGGCGAAATAGCTAAAATCACGTTCATGCTCGTGCGAAATGCTAAGGCTCCGAAGATTATTAAGCCAAGGCCACGATTCTTGGGCGGAAATTTGCACTGAAGTACCTCCATAAATAATTGGCATTTAGTGTCAACACTCACTTCCAGTCACTGGCAGCGCCACTTAGAAGTTGTACCTATGGTGGGCCATTTTGTGAATTTCAAGTTCCCTAGCTCCAAGTGGGTGGATGGAATCGAATGAAACTCTGCATGCTTATAGACGTTAATGGATACTGCAAGTGTGCTTCGTACATGCATGACCTATATCCGCCAGGTCAGGAGTCAAAGGTCATCAAGTGCTGAAAATATGAAAATCGCTAAAATTACGAGCTTGCTCGCACCGAACGCTAAGACTCCGAAGATTATTAAGCCAGGGCCATGATTCAAAGGCGGAATATTGCACTGGAGTATCTCCGTATAGAAATGACTTTTAGTGTCGAAACTCACTTCCGGTCGTTGGCAGCGCCACCTACAGTTTGTACTTTGGGTGGGCCAAAGCTTGGTCTGCTTAGAGTTGGCCATTGTCGCCTACTGGCTTGTGTTGATATAATTTGATTCAAACTTGGTGGAAGCGTTAACGGTTAGGCAAGAATGGACAAGATCAGCTCTGAGAATAATCAGTCAGTGGTCAACATCACTGTGTGGGGTCAAATCTTATCCCGTGCATTTATGTGTGAACCAAATAACTGAAAGTTTTTATCTGATTTGAAATAAACTTGAGGGATGAGTTGGGGATCGCAAAAGAGGCTGATCTATTGTTTTAGTAAACAGCAGTTCAGAGATCAAGATCATATGGAACGGTCAACTTGAATAGTTTTAACCAATGTAGACAAAGGCTCAGGTTAAAAGAAGATCATAAGAAATTCGATTATTTAATTAATCAGCCAAAGAGTCATGTAACTGGGAAAAGCGAAACGTCAAAGCCACTGGATAATGTCAACTCAAGCAGTTCTGATTTGATTTCGACCAAACCCGGTGGAAGTGATAAGCGTTAGGCAAGAATGAAGTAATTGGATTTCGACAGCAATCTGTCGAAGGTTGAGGTAACAGGCCAAAGTCAAATATTTGTCCCTTAGACAAGCTGGTGGAAGAGGGTGTTGTACTGTTTGAGTGCTCCTTTTTGTGTTTATTATCTTTTCACCAATACTGGGCGATTCAGCTCAGGGTCTCTCGTAGAAGACGCATTGGAAACGGCTTCCATTAACTTTATCTTCAGGGCTCCTGTTGTTAATGTTGAGGCCTCAGGATCATCTGGACGTGAACTCAGCAGAATGCATGTTGATGGTGCCCTTCTCTTGCAGTCCACCCTCCTCATTTCATGGGGTAGGAAAGGTGGGGAGGGTGAGGAACACTTGTATAACTGGGCAGTGATTGCAGCCATTGGGGTATATTGATGTCACCAGGTGAGGGCGTCCCTCTCCAGTATCATGAGGGGTATTACGTAAATAAGTAGAATAAAAATCGTCCAGAATTAACATAAACACTGCTAGACTACATGCAAATCACGAGGCTAACCTCTCCCTACGATGACGTTGATTTTTGCTTCTTCCAGGCGATTTTATTCAATTTGGGAAAGACGCCTAATAGTGTAGAGGTTAATGAAGACTGTATCTAACCCACCACTTTAAAAAGCTTCTACTCCTCGTAACCAAATCGCCTGGAGATAGCAAAACAACCTAAATTAAAGGCGTCACTGGAGTAAGGAGTTAAATTTTCTGTGTACAGGCATCTAGAAATAAACGTATATTAACTTTCACTTCCCTTTAGATCAGCTTAATTTGCAAGGAACGATTTTGTCGGATTTCAGTATGGGGTTCCCTCTTATACTGTATGACTAACACTTGTTTGCCGTGATATGGTCCTCTGGTGAACGGTTTTTACAAGTCATTTTAATGGCCCACATCTGATTTGTGCGCCTTGACACACTAAGCCACCAGGTTACCAGATGATACAATTACTAAATGGTTGCTACACCAGTAATTTCCCCTATGGGTCACATCCAGCTGAAGCACCACCAGGTATCCAGTTGTTAGTTATACGGTAAAGAGATGATACGGTTTGCCATAACGTTTCCCTTGCAAGTGAATGGCTCGTACACTAACAACAACGCACCTCTCAGGGTACACCTTAATCTACAATGAAGAGTTGGGGTTTCTAATCCAACCAGATAACGAGGCGTCCCATTGTTGGCACGCCTTAATCTGAAGTGAATTGTTTCCTATTCATCGCTAACTCCCCAGGAAGTAATTATCTAGTGATCAGCAAGCGTGTGTCATTCACCCTCTTCTTCATCCGTTCATGTGCGCTGGAGGGTTAATCCTGGCTCATCCCCCAGTCAAGCACCAACTATTATTAGAGTAGGTAAACACTTTGGCACACAGATTCAATTCCTTGAGCCGTATTCCTGATAGACTAAGAGACTTCGTAACGTCCGAATCTCACACCCCGAGCATATTCCTTTGATTAATGACTATCAACTATAAGAGGGTCATTAAGGTAGATAATCAGTTTTCGGTTAATATTGATTTTCCCGAAGAATACGACCCACAATAGTCGATTAACATCGAGGTACTCCTGGGTGAACAAGGTCAAGGGTAAACCAAACTGAAATCCCTTGCTGATCGACTCGAGACTTAGGCCTGTGTTCTCCCAGTTGCGAGATGGATGTGCGAACCAGTGCATCACCACCTCTTAAACACATATCTCAAAAATGAGGCAAGCTTCCAGCAGAACTCAGGTTGGTAAAATGATAATTCACTCCGATGACTCATTTTATGAATTATTTTGTCATCTCCAGCTCAAGACGTTTCAATACTATGGAGTTAGATACAACCTTCATTTAATCATTCACTACTACTTTGGTGCTTTCCCGAGCTAAATAAGTTCGTCTCTCAGTGGCTATAATAAACAAGACGTCATCTGCCCGACGGGGTTTTTACTACTTATAAATACTTGGTCTAGAGCGAGCTATTTGTAAAAGGTGAAAGTTTGGTTGGTGATCTGTTTGGGTTAAAAACGAACTGGGAAAGCACCGCCCATACCATTTAAGGCCTATTACCACTGACAACACGGGCTGGAGGGACACACAACGTAAGGGGTATTTCTTCCCTTTTCTTACTCCCTCCCTCCCCTGCCACCACACTTAGTTTGTGGGAGTGGATAGAGAGAGGGGAGGGGGAAGGAGAGAAGGAAAATTGGAAGGGGAAAGAGGAGGGGAAAAGTGAGAATGACAAGAAGAGAGAGGGAAACGCGGGATGGAAGAAATGGAGCCAGAAGAGAGAGAGGGGAAGGGGAAGGAGCGGAAGAAGGCGGCTAAAGGATGGAGGGAAAACGAAAGAGGAGGAGGATAGGGTAGGGCGACGGTAAGGGAAGAGAGGAGTAGGAGGGGGCAATGAGATTCAAGGAAGGAGAGAAAGGGAGAAAAGACTGTAGTAAGTGGGAAAGAGGGAGATGGGAAGTAGCTTAAGAACCACAAAGGAACACGAGAGAGAGAGAGAGAGAGAGAGAGAGAGAGAGATTTTGGTACGCCACAGAGATCATCTTGAGCCAAGGCTGAGACACACACACGCACACACACAAACCATACATAGGTTCGTCGTTTTCTTGTCCCAAATAAAGATACCTGGATGAATTAGCACAAAAACTGTATTATTACACTCATGCACGTAAGCGCTAGGGGATTTTGTGTATGGTTCAGTCATTTTGTCTGTCCTACTGTCTGGATGTCTGACTGTCAGCGGCATTATGGAAAAAACAATTGGGTGGTGTAGAACCCAATTTTCTATAACGACTGACGACCATAAAAAAAATTGTTTTGGGGACTAAAAAAGTCACAGGACATAATCCAACGGAAAGTCATCTCAGTCTCGATCCGACTTTGATCAAACTTGGTGGAAGGGTTGAGGGGCAGAAAAGGCTGAAGTCACTTAATTTTTGCAACAGCTGATCAGTGGTAACGGTGACAGGGTAATGTAAAAGGTTGGGCCATTTAACTCAAAATACAGTAGTTTTTATTTGACTTGAATCAGCCTTGTTGGAATGGTTAAAGGGTAGCCGAGTATTAAATTGTTACAAAATCACAACAGGTCGTACTTTCTTTATCCCTGCACAGTTGTTGAATTTATACACGAGTTTTATTCGCCCCTGTGTAGAGTACAACTCTTATGTGTAGGGGAGATCCCCACATACAGCTCTTCTCGATAGGGTGGAGTCAAAGGCTTTTCGTCTCATTAACTCTCCTCCTCTTACTGGCTCCCTTCAACCTCTGTCTCTTCGCCGCACTGTTGCATCTTTATCTCTTTTCTATCGCACTTCAATGGTTACTGCTCCTCTGAACTGTCTGCTTGCATCCCTCCACCTCTAAGACGGGCACGTAGCACCCGTCTAGCAACAAACTCTCATCCCTTTTCTGTCCAACTTACTAATGCAAGAGTTTACCGTTACTCCCAGTCCTTCATTTATGCAACAGGTCAACTCTGGAACTGTCTCCCTCTGTATTTCCTACTTCCTATGATCTGCAATCTTTGAAACGCAGTATAAAATTGTATTGTCAGACACACATGAACCAGGTTATTTTTAAAAGCTTATTAGATTTGTAAAAGAGCCATCAGCTCAACAAACCTGGCCAGTACAGTTTCTTCTGTGTATGTACAATATATGTCTGTATGTTACTCTGGCAAATAAAAAAAAAAAAACTGACTCAGACTTTGAAGTGTTTCAAGGCATCTCGAAATGAACGGATCTTGAGTTTGGCTCTCTTTTGTATTTTTTTTTTTTTTCATGGAAGGAAGAGTCTGTGGGCTCTTAGCCATTGGTTCCTTCTTTCTTGTTTATAGAAAAGGTAAAAGGTTAATTTATAGGCAAAGGTGAACTTAAACAGATATGATCCGATTTGGTTCAAGCTTGGTGGACAGGAAAAGGTTTATATGATGGTACAGCAATTCGTTTTTGAGAGCAATCAGTCAAAGGTCAAAGTCACACTGCAGGGTTTACTACTACTACTACTACTACTGGTAATAATAATAAAAATAATAATAATAATAATAATAACGATAATAATCCGCTCACTTGATGTAGTGCTGCCTACTTCTTCCATCACCATTCTCATTCTC
>JAGKTI010011036.1:0-14048 GCA_018397915.1 Birgus latro
GTGTGTGTGTGGATGGACTGTGACTGGTCGTGAGGTTGCAAGACAGGGAAACATATACGACAGTTGGACTAGTGTGGGAGTCCTGAAGCAACCTAGTGGGTGAACAGGCTAAAGATAGAGGACGGTGGCTGTAAGTGATAAGGCTTATCAGTGGTTGTTGGCTGCCATACCACATTCTGTGTCTCATGTCTCACATCATGAATTTTGCCTACCGTAATGGATTTGCCAATGATGATTACCTGGCGCATTACAATAGTCAAAACAAATTCTCAGGAATTATACAAAATTCTTCCTTGACAGGCTAGCTCACTGAATATGAACTGAATAATGCTTCTAATGTGGTCAAAGTGATGCTCACATTATGATATTTGAGAATGCAACTTGGTAGAACTAATACAAAGCCACACCTTTCCTCCTGACGCTCGACTGCAGAATTTTAAAAAAACCCTCGCAGCTTTGCTAACACATCAGTGTTGTCCAAAAATAATTTTTCCTAGACGAATTTATGTCGAGTCCAATGTTATGTATCTTGTATGTTGATTTGCTGGATTAATCTGTTTAAAGGCAAAGATAAATCTTTGGGATACTTCACCTTTAATCATATAACCTGCTTTTAAAACAATCGTGAATAAAAGGCTTTACAAAATTTGCATAGAGTTGCTAGCGAATGCCTTCTGTAAACTCTGAAAAATTAGGTGAACACCCAGTGTTTGTTCTTAATGCAGTTTGGGAAACAAAACTGGCGTAAATTCCTAAAAATAAATGAATTTTACAAAATAGGCAGTATTTTGATCTGAGGATTTTGAAAATATAGCCTATTCCAGTACTGTCAGTGGATGGTATCAAGACGCGTTCCTCGGCAAATTAGCTAAGATCTGAGAAATGATGTACGTGGAAGATCTCTAATAGACAGAAAGAAGGACGTGCCCATGCGACTCGTCACTCTAACCACGTCTTGCTTTGAAGCGAGGTGAAGAATGGAATAGTGCAGATGGCAATTATTGTTCGGAGTCATGACTACTGATCCCTTTTATAAACTTAGTTTTGTTTTTGTTAATATAACTGAGGAGGCATCAAATCAGTAGTTTTCGTGCATGTGCCACGACGTCAGACTTAAACCAATCACAAGAGCATACACAAATTATCAGTCTTAGGTACAGCAACGGACAAAATTCTCATAATATTTCATCTCTCCAACATTTTTTTTTCTTGTGATGGCTATTATTCCAAATCTGAAAGAGGCTTGGAATGTATCTCTTCCTACAGATGATTCTCTCTGATAAGCTGCGTCAGGAGGAAAGTAATGAACATGTCGCAAGAGTGAAGTAAACGCACTGGAATAATAAGCGAAGACTAAATCAAGCTTCACTGGAGTACTACATAAGTTCCAATCATTAGAGCGCGTTTGTTCAAGCCTGACAAAGACCTCTAATCCCTTACATTTTGGTAGATTACTAAGTGTAGACAAACTGAAGGGTTGATTTGATTAATTACCAAGTAGGGTTCATCTAATTTTATACAACCACTACTTGATAATCAAGTTGTGAGAGTGACTCAGTTCCGTCAAGTGAAAACAAATCGACTACAGTAAAGCAGTGAGCTGAGAGGCAGGTGGCCCTTCGTCTTGTGTCAGGTGTAGGTGAGGGGCTGAGCGGCTGGTGGAGGGATGCAGTATCTTCCAAGCCATAGATAACACACGCCGCTTTTCCCATGTTGCTGATAAGAGAGAGAGAGAGAGAGAGAGAGAGAGAGAACACAAGCTTCTAATTATTATCTACGTGTACAGTATTTGTCATGTGTGTGTGTGTGTGTTCTTTTTTATACAAAGAAGAAGGAACCAAAGGCCACAGGCCTGCATACTGTTCCTTCCAAGAAAAAGCAAAAACAATAAAAAAGAGAGCCAAATTCAAGATCCGTTCATTTCGAGATGCCTGGACACACTGCGTTTAAAAGACTGGAGATCATAGGAAGTAGGAAATACAGACAAAGGAAGACAGTTCCAGAGTTGACCAGTTGCATAAATGAAGGACTTGGAGTAACGGTTAACTCTTGCATTAGAGAGTTGGACAGAAAAGGGATGAGAGTTTGTTGCTAGACGGGTACTACGTGCCCATCGTAGATGTGGAGGGATGCAAGCAGACAGTTCAGAGGAACAGTGACCGTTGAAGTAGCGATAGAAGAGAGAAAAAGATGCAACAGTGCGGCGAAGAGACAAAGGTTGAAGGAAATCAGTAAGAGGAGGAGAGTTAATGAGACGAAAAGCCTTTGACTCCACCCTATTGAGAAGAGCTGCATGTGGGGAGCCTCCCCACACATAAGAGTTGTACTCAATACACGGGCGAATAAAACCCGTGTACAAGGTCAACAACTGTGCAGGGGTAAAGAAAGTTCGGAATCGGCTTAGCACACCTAATCTCTTGGAACAGATTTCACAAGAGATGTAATACTGTATATTCTTTCCAAGACAAATCCCGAGAGGATGAAACCCCAGGCATATTCAAGGGCGATGCAGGACATAACTGTTCATTATTAAACGTTAGTGGGTTGATAAGTGTAAGAACTGAGTTTTTGATGCATTAAAAATAACAAGATTATTTTTACCCCAATCAGAGATACGAGCCGAGTCAGACATTAGGTGTGCCATAGCCTCATCCCTTTTTTGTTGAAGTAACTGCTGAGATGGACGTTGTGGAAACCGAATGGAAAGGTGAAGGGTGGAATCATCAGCATATGAGTGGATAGGGTTAGATGTACAGCTTAGAAGGTCATTGATGAATAAAAGAAAGAGAGTTGGTGATAGGACAGAGCCCTGAGGAACACCACTGTTGATAGGTCTAGGAGAAGAATGATGGCCATCTACAACAGCGGCTATAGAACGACCAGAAAGGAAGCTAGAGATGAAGGCACAGATAGAAGGATAGAAACCGTAGGAGGGCAGTTTGGAAATTAAAGATTTATGCCAGATTCGATCGAAAGCCTTTGAGATGTCAAGTGCAATGGCAAAGCTTTCGCAAAAGTCCCGAAAGGAGGATGACCAGGATTCTGAAAGGTAGGTGCGAAGATCGCCAGTGGAGCGTCCCTGACGGAACCCATACTGACGATCAGAAAGAAGGTTGTGACAGGAAAGATGCTTTAAAATTTTTCTAAGAGTTGACTCGAAATCTTTTGAGACACAGGATGTTAAAGCAATTGGACGATAGTTAGAGGGTTGGGAATGGTCACCCTTCTTTGGGACTGGCTGAATGAGAGAAAACTTCCAGCAAGAAGGAAAGGTACAGGTTGATAGACAAAGGCGAAAGAGTTTACCTAGGCAGGGTGTAAGCACAGAAACACAGTTTTTGAGGACAACAGGAGGGACTCCATCAGGCCCATATACCTTGTTAGTATTGAGGCCGGTGATGGCAGAAAATACATCAGCTGAAGAAATTTTAATGTCAGTCAAGAGGAAGTCAGAGGGGGGGAAGTGATGGAGGAATAGCACCGGAATCGTCTTAAGGTGTGTGTGTGTAACTCACCGGGTCGGTCGGGATCACTTGATGGTAGTGATTGTCAGCTTTTACCCTCCCGGAAGGGAGCTGAGAGCTCATATAGTCCGATCTATGGGCAAGCCTGTGACCTTCACACACGCACACACCCATCCCCTTGCTCAAGGGGGACAGTAACCACCAACTTCGTCAGTGAAACTTTTCGCAACCTGAGCGAGGCGCGAACTCCCGTCTGCCAGACGGCAAGCGAGAACGCTACTACTGCGCCAGTGAGCGGTGTTTGTGTGTGTGTGTGTGTGTGTGTGTGAATTCACTTAATCATGTTGCTCCACCATGCCAGGTCATACCTCTCTACCCCACCCCACCCACTTCTTCCCCTCTGCCCTTTGACCTTCTAGGAAAAATCTTAGCGACCAACGTACAGCACAATGATCACTCCTCCTGCTATATCTCACCACCTGCATTCCATCCCACCATCCACCCTCTCATCTGAATCTGAGGGAAAAAATATTAAACTAACCTAAAAATGGCTTACCTACAATGTCTTTCTTCACACATTATGTTCATCCCGTCATACCATATCACTCACCAGTAACTAACCCTTACCGTTCTGCGGCATCCAGTGCTTGGATACTGTTGATTTCCTTGTACTGTGCTGTACATGGTTGCATTGTCTGAATATATTTCTTGGGCCTGAAATAGCTTGAAAGAATCTGAAGTTAATATCAGTACAAATATAGAAAACTCCTCTTGATTTGGGTTTATTATAAGGAAAATAATGATATTAGTGGGTATCTAACCACAGCATCCACAGTGGCTCAGTGACAGCGCAATGAGCATTCCTCTCCCCACCTGCATGTCCCCTGAGTCAGGGTTTCAAACTTGGGCCGTGCTGGACGGGGTGCTGATTCAGTGCCTTTACATAAGCTGTTGTGTTTGGATCCTGTTGGTTGTAACGATGAGATACAAACTTTGACACAGTAACACAGCTTGTACAAATCAATCTGATTTTCAAATGCACACCTCTGACAACACACACCGCTTCTTGATTTGTACTTTTGGCCAGCAAAGGGAAAGGTTCTTCCTCCCTCTGACTTTCTCATGGTTGACATTAAAATTTGAACTTATGTATTTTCTGCAATCACTGGCCTCAATACTAACAAGGCATATGGGCCTGACTCTCGTGCCGAAAATTTTAGCACTATAAAATTTTATTAATGAAGATTCCACCTCTTTAAACCACCAGTGTCGGGGCGCCAAATTTGACGTTCCCTTATAATGAAGATAATCTATCTGAATATCACCGCATTAGCCGCCAGAGTAAGGGCGGTACTTCGACTATATGAATTAATTTGAAATTTACTGATTACTGATTACTACCGAGGAAGAAATCCTAGAATTATTAAAGAAGGCCTCGTTAATTGATTAACACTAGGAAGAAATAACTACAGGTAGAAGTAGAATTAATTTGGTATGCTGCCACCACCCAGCGATTGCCAGGAAAAAAAAAAAAGTTATTAGTCCCGTACAGTGAAAGAGGGGACAATGAGGCCTAGGATCAGTAATCAGGGTAGTGTGAGAAAATATGAAAGCGTGAATTTTATAGATAGTAACATAACTTGCGGGCCACTTGATCTCACAATCAACTTCCCAGAGGAATTTAGTCCAAACACATAAGAAAAATTTAATTAACTATAATTACTATCCTTAATATACATAAAAATAAAATTAACCTTCGAACAAGAAAAAGTAACTAGAACATAGAAATACTTCAGTCTCTGATTCCACCAGATTAACTGAGAGAATTTAAGCTCTCTTTTCCACAGATTATAAATCAAACTGTCTCACACATCACGATACAAAACTAATTATTCGAGAGAATACCACCACTGAAGTACCTTGGGCTTTACACTCAACAAGATGTTGATTATACTGCCCGATACATAATTTACATACATTAAGAATACACACAACTCGACCTCTTAACTCAACACGAGGGACACAAGTGAAATAGAAAATTACAATCCCAGGGGTGACTTGCACAAACCACGGTCTCAAAAAGGACTCGTAGTATCTTTTCCAGACTTACAGCTTGTCACTAAAGATTACTCTAGACATAGAATATTCACCCCTATTTTCCATGGGTTTACACAATATGACATATCTATGTATATGATCGGTTGCACAAGTATGATACAATATATTTTATCACAGCGCTTGCAATACCCTGTATGTTAAAAGAAAAAAAAACAACACTACATAACACACTCGCTCTTACCAGAATACTTCACTTTAGGAGAAAAGGCTTTACTAAGTGGACCATATGAATACATGTTCGACAACTATGCATAAAGAAATGAACTAAGCGGAACTGTGTAAGGGCTATGGCAATTAGGACTGCGAGACTTTTCATAGACGGCAACCAGACTCCATGACGCCACACCAAACCTGTGGACATCCATCTGATATGAGGCACCAGCTCGAAGTGAAGGCCTGCGGCAAGGACGTCCGGGAATCCCGCGATGTTCTCACAAACGATTCTGGCTTCGACTTATTACTCTACAGTTAACTTATTATGCAATCATCAAGGAACTTGCACAAGGAATTTTCTCTCTCCTCTACTTAGACAAAAATGACATGATGATTTAAATTTTGTGGCAATAACATGGGTCTAACAGTTTAAACCGAAGCCTAAACTCACGCGTTCACATAATTAATACCAGGCGTCGCCTTTGTCTGGCCTACGTGATCTAGCGACAGTGAAAAATAAATTAATTTTGCGGCCATCAATGACTATAATCAATAATCAGACTTTATCTAAGCTCATAGACATTATTATTTAGTACAACAAGATGATAAACACAGACTCAACTACAAAATTCTGAATTCGAAGTGCAAATACAACTTATCGCGAATTTTAACCTCGAATTAACTTTCTTTGCCTCTTTATCAAAAACAGACATGAATTTGCGCGTCCAACCCGCTCCACACTGTCTTACATGTTAATAATATTACTCTCCTGCTACACTTTAACTAAGATCAAGCCCAAAAAATGAATTACAAGGTCCACTTCCCATACATTGCATCAGTTTAAACAGGGTCCAGAACTACACTTACACCATACATAAACTAACGTAAATTACACTTATATTACACTTGCATTATACTTATACTAACTTATATTACACTTATATTACTTATATTATACTTATATTACATACAAAATTACAGCACTACATGATGGGGTCCCTCCTGCTGTCCTCAAGAACTGTGCTTGTGTGCTTACACTCTGCCGATGCAAATTCTTTCGCCTTTGCCTGTCAACTTGTACCTCTCCTTCTTGCTAGAAGTTTGTTCTCATTCCCTGTCACAACCTTCTTTCTGATCCTCAGTATGGGTTCCGTCAGGGACGCTCCACTGGCGATCTTCTCACCTACCTATCAGACTTCTGGTCGTCCTCCTTTTGGGACTTTGGCGAAAGCTTTGCCATTGCACTTGACATCTCAAAGGCTTTCGATCGGGTCTAGTATAAATCTTTAACTTCCAAACTGCCCTCTTACGATTTCTATCCTTCTATCTGTGCCTTCATTTATAGCTTCCTTTCTGATCGTTCTAGAGCTGCTGTTGTAGACGGCCACCGTTCTTCTCCTAGATCTGTCAACAGTGGTGTTCCTCAGGGCTCTGTCCTATCACCAACTCTCTTCCCTTTATTCATCAATGACCTTCTAAGCTGTACATCTAACCCTATCCACTCGTACGCTGATGACTCCACTCTTCACTTGTCCATTCTCTTCCCGCAGCGTCCATCTTAGTAGTTACTTCGACAAACAAGGGATGAGGCTGTGGCACACCTAATGTCTGATTTGGCTCCTATCTCTGGCTGGGGTAAGTAATCTTGTTGTTTTTAATGCATCAAGGACTAAGTTCTTACACCTATCAACCAGACAAAATCTTCCACAGGAGTACCCACTAATGTTTAATAATATCCAGCTCACTCCTGCATCATCCTTATACATACTTGGAATTTCATTCTCTCGGGATTTATCTTAGAAAGAACATATCACCTCCCTTGTGAAATCTGCTGCCAAGAGATTAGGTGTGCTAAGCCGGCTTCGTACTTTCTTTTCCCCTGCACAGTTGTTGACTTTATACAAGGGTTTTATTCGCCCCTGTGTAGAGTACAACTCTCATGTGTGAAGAGGCTTCCCACATACAGCTTTTCTCAGCAAAGAGGAGTCAAAGGCTTTTCGTCTCATTAACTCTCCTTCTCTTACTGACTCCCTTCAACCTATGTCTCTTCACCGCACTGTTGCATCTTCTTCTCTCCTATATCGCTACTTCAGTGGTCACTGTTCCTCTGAACTGTCTGCTTGCATCCCTTCACCTCTACGACGGGCGCGTAGCACCCGTCAAGCAACAAACTGTCATCCCTTTTCTGTCCACCTCTCTAATGCAAGAGTTAACCGTTATTCTCTGTCCTTTATTTATGCAACAGGTCAGTTCTGGAACTGTCTCCCTCTGTCTGTTTTTCCTATTTCCTATGATCTTCAGTCTTTCAGATGCAGTGTATCCAGGCATCTCGAAATGAAGGGATCTTGAATTTGGCTCTCTGTTGTATTGTTTTTGTTTTTTTTCTTGGAAGGAACGGTTTGCAGGCTCCTGGCCTTTAATTCCTTCTTCCATGCATAAAAAAAAAATGTTGCTAACTGCCTGTCTCATAGAAGAGATTCGGTGCTACTGTGTTTCTCCTACGGACTGATACCTAGTCTGTGAACCTAACCTAATTCAGATGTGACAATAATGGATATGACCTAAATAGAATAGAGTGGACCTTGCCTGAGGTGACTGGATGTAGATAGACCTTAATGAATATAACTGCCTTTGAATGGATGTAGATAGACCTAAGTGAACCTGACTGCCTCTGAATGGACCTAAGTGAGCCTGACTGCCTCTGAATGGACCCAAGTGAGCCTGACTGCCTCTGAACGGACCTAAGTAAACGTGACTGTCTCTGAGTGGACCTACGTGAACTTGACTGCCTCAGAGTGGACCTAAGTGATCATGACTGTCTCTGAATGGACCTAAGAGAAAATTACTGTCTTTGAAAGGACCTAAGTGAACCAGCCTTTCTCTGAATGGACTCAAGTGAAACTGACTGCCTCTGAATGAACCTAAGTGAACTTGGCTGACTTTGAATAGACCTAAATGACTTGACTGCTTCTGAATGGATTTTAAATGAACATGCCTGCCTCTGAATGGATGTGAATGAGCCTAAGGGAACCTGACTGCCTCTGAATGGACCTAAATGAACCTAACTGCCTCTGAATATACCTAAGTGAACCTGACTGTCTTTGATTATATAAATAAACGTAAATGAACCTGACTGCCTGTGAATAAATGTAAATAGACCTAAGCGAACCTGACTGTCTGCGGATGAATGAGAATGGGTCTAAGTGAACCTAATTGCCTCTGAATGGGCCCAAGGGAATCTGACTGCCTGTGCATGACTGTGAATGGACCTAAGTGAACCCGACTATCTGTGAATGAATGTAAACAAATATAAGTGAACCTGACTGCCTTTGGGTGGACGTGAGTGGACCTAAGTGAACCTGACTGCCTCTGAATGGACGTGAGTGGACCTAAGTGAAGCTGACTGTGACTGAATGGACGTGAGTGGACCTAAATGCACCTTATTCATGTAACCGGCCCTGAAGTGTCCTGAAAAACATCTGACTGGCCTTAACGATCTAGAATGAATGTGTAGGGCCTGACGATACGTGCAGGTATCTGAAGTAACATGGACGGACCTGGACTGACATGGATGGACCAGAGTGAATGTGAAGGGCCTGACTGGACCTCTAGTGCCATTAACCCCTTTAATTCCCTGGTGTGTGGGGGGTGGGGGGGTGTTTAGCTTATTCTTTCTATCTCCAGACGATTTTATTCAGTTTGGGGGAAACCTCGCTATTAGAAGCCTGTCTTGAATAAACTCGTCTGGTGGCAGTAACAATAAAATACCCCCCCCCCAAAAAAAAAATCACCAAACTGAAAAAATGAAGCAGCCTAAGTGATTCTAATTAGACCTGAATGAATATTACCTGATCTGACGCTATGACCGACTTAACTGACATCAAATGACTGGGAATGAGCCTGCATGGAACTTAAGTGTCCAGTGTGAATATAAAGTAGTCTGACTGGACCTGAAGTGACCTGAATGAACCTGAATTCACTAACTGAACTTGGCATGAACTGACTAAATTAGCCCTGATTAGATCTGAATGGATGTGGTTGAGCCTGACTGAAACTAGCTGGTCGTGTGTGTACTGGAGCTGACCTGAACTGACCTAACTGGACTTGAACTAACTTGAGTGGAGCTGAACTGTCTTCAGTGGACCTATTATGATCTAACTGGACCTGAACTGACCTAACTGGACCTGAACTGACCTAACTGGGCCTGGACTGACCTAAATGGACTTGGACTGACCTAAGTGAACCTGAACTGACCTAACTGGATCCGGACTGACCTAAATGGACTTGGACTGACCTAATGGACTTGGGCTGACCTAACTGAACCTGAACTGGCTAACTGGAACTGTGAGCTACCTGGACCTGAACTGACCTACCTAGACCTGAACTGAACTACCTGGACCTGAACTAACCTACCTAGACCTGAAATGACCTACCTAGACCTGAACTGACCTACCTAGACCTGAACTGAACTACCTACACCTGGACTGACATACCTAGACCTGAACTGAATTACCTGGACCTGAACTGAACTACCTGGACCTGAACTTATCTAACTGGACCTGCACTAACCTGAATGGATCTGAGCTACCCTAATTGGACCTGTGAACTAATTGGACTTGAACTAACCTAACTGGTCCTGTAAACTAACTGGATCTGAACGGACTTAAAAGAGCCTGAGCTGGCCTAAGTGGACTTGTGAACTAACTGGACCTGAACTGATCTAACTGACCCTGATGCTAACCTAACTGGACCCGAACAGACCTAAAAGGACCTGAACTGACCTGCCTGGGACTATGAACTAACTGAACCTGAACTGACCTAACTTAACCTGAACTAACCTCACTGGACTTGGATTGACCTAACTGAACCTGAACTAGTCTAACTGAACCTGAGCTGAGCTACCTGAACCTGAAATTGCCTAACTGGACTTGAAATGACCTAACTGGACCTGAAATGACTTACCTAGACCTGAATAAGTGGACCTGAACTGACCTTAATTACTGGATCTGAACTGGTTTTCTTTAATTGGATCTGAGCTGACCTAACTGGACCTGAACTGACCCAGCTGGTCCTGAATATACCTGAACCATTGGCGTGGATCTCGCGGGAGATGGTGAGAATGAATTTGCCCCTACAGCTGGGTTGGGGGGATATCCTATGCAATCAAGTCAGCTGATCCTGAAAAAATGCAGAACCACATCTGCTGTTTATACCAGCAGATTACTCACAGTTTCCATAGTGAAAAAGGCAGTTATTTAAAAAAAAAAAAATGGAAGTGAAGTTGCAGAATTTTTTTTGGAGAAAATGTAAGCTGATTGCACTTAGCAAACTATAAGTGTTAAAAAACGTGCGTCTGTGTGATGCAGTGGTGTCTGATTTGGCTACAGGTAACGAACTGTGCAACTTTTTACGTCTTTGTGCTGCTTAAATGACATTTTCCCGACAAAGATAATGTTTTTATACAAGCAGCTGTGTCACCTCACTTCCCTTAGCCGTGTCCTTCTCTTCTCTCCACATCAAAATACTCTTTAGTCTCTAAAGTTATCCCCTCCAGAAGCCGTAATGAATTTATGCCAGTGACTCGAACCGACCTGAATGGACCTGATTTGACCTAAGTAGACCTAAATTGACCTACCTGGACCTGAATAGATCTGGATGGACTTGAATAGACCTGAATGGACATGAAATATCCTAAATGATCTTGAACTGACCTGGCGTTATCTGGCCTGCATGAAACTGAATTGATCTACCTGAACCTAATATGATCTGAATTTGCTTGATTAAAAAAAAAAAGGGATTAAAGAATCCCCCGAGCAGACTTACAATGAGATCATATAGCCCGGCTAGGTTACAGGAGGGCGCTACCCCTCCCGGCATGGCAGTCCCGGGCGCGGCTCGAACTCGCGACCCCCCGGTCCCGAGCTTGATGCTCTACCTCTGAGCCACCGTGCCCCCAAGGATGAATTTGCTTGAAAGGACATGAAATTATCCAACTGGACTTGAGTGGACTTAATCGAAGCGACTGGTTGTAAATTAATGTTAAATGACCTGAAATTACCCGAATGAACTGAACTGGACTAACTGGGCAGAAATGGTTTTTAAGAGATCTAAAGTGGCTAGAAAATGGAGTTTTTTTTTTACGTTTATAAGTCACTCCTGTAGCTTACACAAAAAGAATGTTTTTTTTTTTTCTGTAGCCAAAATATTTTAGTTTACCCTGTCCACTCACTGAATTACTGTAATATTAATGTTAGTCCCATTAGAATTAAGGTAAATATAACTAGTCAATATGTCTGATATTTACAAATGTTCAGAAACTTCATAGGCCTACAGCACTCGGTTTAGCTTTATAAATGAGAGGCTACATAGTAGTGATTTAGTACAAGTGCGCTAAAGGACTCATTTTCTTTGGATATAATTTAAAAGATCTTAGTTACCGTATATTGTACATAAATTTTGCCTGGTTAACGAAACTAGTACATTAAAATCATAGGGAAGTGGGAGAGGTGGGGTAGAAGCTGCACCTTAGCAGCTGCCGCGCCGTCAGAGTAAACACACGCATTCCAACCCTCGCGTGTTTATTGTCAGGGATCATGGGAACATAGTCGATGCCAGGAGCGCCTTATTCTCGCTTCAATAAAATAAACATTCAGGAAATTACAGTTGAACCCATCAGTGTGACAGTCTCCTTAGAGTGAAATAAAACAAAACAGTGAAATGGCATAAAGTAGGGCGTTATTTGCCGAGAGTCTTTAGGATGAAATAAAGGCTACATTCTGTGTACACTTCCTCAAATGCAAGAGACTGGCTGCAGAGTTGCCAAGGTTGCAGTTCTCTCGCCCGGTTGGACTAACTTCAGAACAAGTCCGCGGGAAATTTCAGAGAGTCGCGGATTTCCTTTATTTTTGTTTATTTATTTATATATTTATTAAGGAAACAGAATCGAATAGCCTGAAAGTGCCTGCGGATTTAGGGATTCTTTCATAACGATTGCGAAAATTAACCGTCACTACAGGAAGTTAAAGCCAAACGGCATTGTCTGACAGCAACCAGGAAAATAAAGTACTGAAGGAATCAGTGGTAACTGATTCTGACGCTTTCACCACGAGGTCTATCTTGCTGCATGGTCACCTGGGCGTATAGTCAGACTAAAATCTGGTAGGCAAAATTTTTAAAAATGCATTATACTGAAGAGCGTGCATTAGCCTATTTAAAGAATGAACTCATATCTAATGAAATAGTTGGGCGTTGGTCTAGCATTAGGTTTTGTCAGTCTCCTTATTTGCATTTTAGCTCACTACTTCTAATCTTTCCTTGAGTTTTTGACTTCTGATCCAAAAGACGCAATCGACCCCAAGGTTGGACAGGTATACTAGGGACATTGAATTTCGTTAAACCAATCTTAACTGATCTTTCATAGGCCTCATCGACAACTCGTAAAGACGTCCCTGCTAATGCCATTATACAAGTCCTGAATGAGACAGCGCTGTCAAATTTTTAGCATAGTACGGACAAAGGGTATTAGTTCTCAGAGTGTGACATGTCAAGTCTGTTGCGCATAGGACTGCTCTCATGGAATGTTTTGTCTAACCCAGGTTCAGAGCTGACACACACACACACACACACACACACACATCAGAAAAGGAGAAGGACCTAGAAGTGAATATCACTAACAAACTATCTCCGATTGACCACTTCAGTGAGAAAGTACACATTGCTTGCTAATATGAGAGTAGCATTCACATATATAAATGAAGACCTGCTGAGAAGGATAATCACATCATTCATTAAACCAGCCCTGGAGTATGCACCAGTAGTCTGGAATCCACATCTCAGAAAACACATAGATAAAACTGAAAAGGTACAAAGGGTAGCTACAAGACAGGCATCAAGTTTAAGGGATCTAAGCAATGAAGAAAGACGAGAAAAATTGCATCAACCAACATTGCAAGAGAGAAGGAAAAGTGAAGACATGATTATGCTACAAAAATGCATTACAGGAAAAGGAAAAACAGGCATGAATGAGTATATAACCTATGGGGAAGCAACATCAAGAGGACACTGAAAAATACTGCACTAAAGAGAGGTGATAAAGACGTAAGGAAATTCAGTTTCTCAGAGCAATTGATCAGTGGAATGCACTACCGAATGAAACAGTGTGTGCAAAAACTATTCATAAATTTAAGGTTACGTATGATAGAAATGGTTCAAAACACGGAACAGTACTAGCTTGACTCATTCCTGTAGAGATACAATTAGGTAAGAACAATTACGTAAGTTAGGTAAGAAAACACACACACACACACACACACA
>JAGKTI010011037.1:1069-11706 GCA_018397915.1 Birgus latro
AGCAGTCGGAGAGGACCCTACACCCGAGGCGTGGCAAGGTCTTACCCAAGACCTTGGTTCCCTACGACTCCACCAGGGTGACCAGCTGCCAGACCAGAGCCCCCGCAGACCTCGCAGCCGACGATGGGCCCCGTCCACTACTCCCCCGGCCCGAGCTTCCCGTGAGGCGACCCTGACGGCGACGCCGCCCTCGAGCAGTTGCCGCAGCCCAGCCACCCCGGGTTCCAGTCCCCTGGGTCCCCTGTTGCCCCGAACACCAGGGCGCGACCTACCGGTGGGCAAGGTCTCCCGAAGGCGCTCCCAGACCCGACGTCAGGCCCGGCTCCTGGCCCTCTTCGGGCCAAGCCCTTAGCCCCACGGCCACGTGTGGGGCCCTGCCCAGGAACGCGCCACTCCGCCCCTGTTTTCCTCCTGACGGAGGAATCAACCTGGGCCCACCAGTGTTAACCAAGTGAGTGGACTATCTATATACGTGTGTGTACCCTTAGACTCAGTTATAGTGTGCATCGACAGATATCTCACGAGTGATCCCCTACAGTGTATCCTCAAAGTGAAGTGACCAGGAACCCCGAATAAGATTGGACGTGCCGATAGATAGAACGTGGCCTGACCTATATCTTAAAGGTAGAGTCCCCCCGCCCTGGACAGTCTTTGTGATAATCAGGAAATACCCATTGTGTCGTTGTGCCTTGTGTTGGTGTTTACGCTCTCCCTCCCCTGTGTTCAGTTAAACATTCACCCAGCCCCTTGTCCCGACGTGCTTAACCCGGGCATACTAAAATACCACAGTTCCCCTTGCTAATGATCTTTACGGGCAACCCTACCTGAGATAGACTTCCGGCCACCAGGTACCTGAAATACAGGTGTAACGTAACTTATATATATATGTAGTGCCGTCCAGTGCTATATGGGTTTTAGAGATTGTAGTAAAATAATTCCTGTGTCCGGAAATATAAATATGTTGTATGTACTGTACCATGAGTGTCGGGTTGATAGTACCATACCTGAACAAGAAGGTATAGTGACAGCAATTGTATTCAGTGTTCACTTACCCCCGGCCAACCCATTGTAATATCTGTGATGAATTGTTGTTCTCTGTTAAATATCTAGAATACATGTGTAATATTTACTGCCTTGTTTTTGTGTCCAGTCCTACTCTTAGGAGTTACCTCCCGGTCTAGAATAGGGACCTGCTTTAGCCTGTGTATTTGAGGGCGAGAAACCGTCCCACAAATACGTAGCACAACAGTCACAATGCTTCGAAAATGATGAGCCTCTCGCTCGGACATTAAGACTGACTGAAACTTTATCCTTGTCTTGTAGCCCTGCCCTTTTACTGAATGTTGCAAATATCGAATTACTTCATCATAACCTAATTCAAAGTCTAATGACAGAGATGATCTGCTTGCTTGACTTCCCCGCGCACCTTTTCTGACGCCACCGATTAAGTCGGGGTGGGTTTCTGTTCACAGAAAAGCAGTAAAATGGATGGGTAACTTCAAAAATTTAGTCACTGTCCGCTGACACGTTCCCCAGATTGTTGGGCTTGCACGGAATGGCAAATTCAAAATCTAAATGAAGAAGATAATTTGCTGACTTTTTCATTATTTTGCTAACAGACAGACAGCCCGAGAAAGGCAGACATGCAGGAAGGCAGACTGCTAGACAGATATATAAACCGGGCCAATGTAGTACATAACGTCCTCTCGCTTTCGAGGTCTGTTGTACTAGCATCCCATTTAGCAGAAAAAAACGAGTTTTCTTTTTTTTCCGCTTTCTATCTATCTATCTATCTATCTATCGCCAGACGCCTCAATCCCGAACGGGGTGGCCACAAACAAATCACCTCCATGTCACTCTGTCCCCTGCCATTTCACTACCACGCTCCCAACTCACACCCCCCTCTCTCATATACCTCTCCACTCCATCCCTCCATCTCATCCTCGGCCTCCCCCTCCCTCTCGCCCCCTCCACCTCACTCACATACACTCTCCTCGTCAATCTTTCACTCTCCATCCTCTCCACATGCCCAAACCACCTTAACGTGTTTCTCCTAACGCTTCCCATCACGTCCGCTTTCATTACCCATTTTATTTTCAGCCATACTCGTACCAGATCACGTTAGTCAACCATGATGTGCGTATTTGGAGATTAATAAAGCTTTAGTTTCGTTCTGTATACGAGAGATAAAGGCAGTGGAAAAATTGATAGTACCCCCCAACAGTCTGATACCAGAGCCTTCTCCCGTTCACCTCTGTCAAGATTTTTTCCTTTAACCATTTTTTTCCCCAAATGGAGAGTTGTGGCAGACTATTGTATTCCAGAAACTAGCATTTTATTCGTTCTACATACAAAGTATTATGCGAAAATCTTGCACGTCATTGGCCACGAGATTTTAGGTTAAGAGATTTTGATGTAAGGAATGGGAATTCTCTATCTTAACTGCTTTTGGGCTGGGAGTTTACTCCCCCCGCCTTTCCTTCGATGATCATGCAGAACATATTGCTCACCCCCTCAACTATGCTGCTGCAGACAGCATTCCCCTCTCCAGACCTCGTACCTCTATCGTCAAAGACCACTGGTTCTATGACGAGAGAGTAAGCGAGCTAAATCACAGACTCTACATGGCTCGCAAGGCTTACTGGAGACGGCCCTCTTCCGTCACCAGGAATCACCTGGCTGCAAAAGCACGTCACGTTTCGCAAGAAAAACGATATGGTGTCGATCTCTTGATTCACACTCCTCCCTAAAGGAGATGTGGATGAAGATCAAAAATATCTCAGGCACCAGACCACCCAAAACCTCCTCCCATCCTGATCCCGCAAGTGAGGCCAACCGACTGGCCACCCTTTTTGCCAAGAGGACATCGCCTACCAACCTTCCCCAGGCAGTCAGAGATATGCAGGCACGTCTCAGGGGCCCTAGAAGGGACTCAGTCGACTCTGCCTGCCTACTCCCTGACATCACTGACCACCTCTTCAGTTCACCTGCAGGGAACCCAGGTGCTGACGGACTGACTTACTCCCTCCTTGCGAGATCAGGACAGAAGGGTAAGGCTAGAATCCTCAGCTTTATTAACCACTCGTGGGTGAGAGGATCCCTCCCTAGCTCGTGGAAGACAGCCATCATACACCCCATCACGTGAGCCTGATGCCAAGCGACCCATATCACTCCGCAGTTGCTTGGCAAAGACAGCTGAAAGGTTGGTCCTTTCTCGTCTCACCTGGAAGGTAGGCTCGCTGCACTCTCGTCTCTTTCCCTACCACTCTGGCAGAAGCGCCCAACAGTGCCTAGCCTCCTTTCTGGGGGAGATGAGAAACAGCCGGAGAATGGCTGTCTTCCTCGATCTTGAGAAGGCATTTGAGCTAGCTGATCCCGATGCCATTCTTGCAGTGCTTGTCAGCAATGGAATCTGCGGCAGACTCCTCACCTGGATCAGCAATTTCTTCGTTGATCGTGCTGCCAGAGTCCGTTTTCAGGGACAGCTCTTCCCTTCTTACCCCCATGTCAATGGCACCCCTCAAGGTAGTATGCTCAGCCCTTTCCTCTTTAACATCCTTGTAGAGTGTGTTATCAGTAACTCAACCTCAAAACATTTGACTGACTGAAAGCAACCAGTGTCATCCAACCCACTGATATGTAACAAAATATGCATTCTGATCGATGGTTGTAAGCATTAAAATAAATGGAGAGCACCAAAACAGTTTTTTCATCATTATCGGATGTGGAAGGTGTGAAGATTGGCCTGGGAGGAAGGTAGAGTCCTGGAGGATTGGAAGTCAGGTATAATTATTCCCCTGTGCAAAGGAAAAGGAGAAAAAGAAGTGTGTGGTAATCATAGGGGCATTTGCCTTCTCAGTGTAAAAGGAAAAGTATATGGTAGGATACTTATTGACAGAGTTAGGGAAATAACAGAGGAATTAGTTGGAGAAGAACAGGGAGGTTTTAGGAAGGGAAGAGGTTGTGTAGATTAGATACTCATCCATAAGTCTTTTGTGCAAAGTTTCTAGAGAAGGGAAAGAAGTTGTATGCAGCCTTCATGGATTTGGAGAAAGCATATGACAGGGTGGATAGACAAGGATTGTGGAAAGTATTAAGAATATATGGAATAGATGGGAAGTTGTTGAAGGCCGTGAAGAGTATGTATGAGGGTGCTAAGGCTGCAGTGTGTGTGGATGGTGAACAGAGTGAATTTTTCCATTTGTAGGTTGGATTGAAACAAAGATGTGTCATGACTCCATGGTTGTTCAACCTGTATATGGATGGGGTTATAAAAGAGATACAAGGTAGGGCAGTGGATGTTGGAGTGGCCCTAGTGAGAGAGGGCAGTGTTTGGAAACTCACTGTACTGTTGTTTGCAGGTGATACTGTGTTGTTAAGTGAAGACGAAGGGGAGCTGCAAGGCTTGGTAGATGAATTTGGGAGTGTGTAAGAAACGGAATCTAAAGGTGAATGTAAGGAAGAGTAAAGTGATGGTCTTCGAGAGAAGTGAAGTCAGTGAATATACAGTGAGATTGGATGGGGAGGATATGGAGAATGAGACTTCAATTAAGTACTTGGGTAGTGTGATGAGTAAGGATGAAAGTTTAGAGGGTAAAGTGCTTGAAAGGGTGCAGCAGGGAAGGAAGGTTGCTGGTTTGTTGAAAGCAGTGATAAGAGACAGGGAAGTGAGCATGGAAGTGAAGAAGCTGCTACATGACAGTATTGTGATACCAACTCTAACATACGGAAGTGAAGCTTGGACTGTTGGAGGGACAGAAGTCAAGAGTGAGATCAGTGGAAATGAGTTATTTGAGAGGAGCATGTGGAGTCACATGGAGAGACAGACTGACGAATGGGGAAGTGAAGGAACGTTGTGGTGTAGATGTGGATGTGATAGGAAGCATTAGGAAGAACACATTAAGGTGGTTTGGCCATGTGGAGAGGATGGAGAATGAGAGACTGATGAGGAGAGTGTATGTGAGTGAGGTGGAGGGGGGGAGAGGGAGGGGGAGACCAAGGATGAGATGGAGAGGTATATGAGAGGGGTGTGAGCTGGGAGCATGGCAGTGAAATGGCGGGAGACAGAGCGACATGGAGGCGATTTGTTTGTGGCCACCCCTTGTGGGATTAAGGCGTTTGGCAATAGATAGATAGCTCGGGGCCTGAGAGAAAACTGAAGCAGGCCCAAGTGGATGATAAGATCCCCACAAGTAGAAAATGAAGAGAAAAAGTTTTGAGAAACACTGACATAGGCAAATTGTGCTGCATTCCTTCCCCATTGCCCCCACCCCTCAACCCATGCCAATCACAGACTTGAAAAATTAGCCTTGGATATTTTCAACTGAATATACTGTAGTTTAGAATTTAAGCATCTTGAATATCTAACTGATATTTGTTGGGTACAATAGCAATATGAAGTTTTGCCACTGTCAACATCAAAACCTATGAAAAAACTCATCAGTACAATGTTACCTTCAGAACAAATGCAAGAAATTTGAAATTATGTGATTTTAAATAAAACAATTTTTAATAGTCCATTTTATTCTCAAATGGCACTTGTATATCACAAAGGGAGTACAGTAAAAAATACTTGAGCTATTGCAGCCTCCTGCAATTTTCATTTTCAAGTAATATTACAAACTGACCCAATTGCAACATAATTCCTTCATAACTTGTCCAACTCTAGCTTATTATGGCAGATTTATTTGGCATCACTGTGTTCCACTTGAATATGTGGACTGTGTCTCATCCTGTGGCACTGCCCACCTCATCTTCATACATACACACTCATCACACTATAACACGCAGCTTCACATCAACAGTCATATTTTAAACCAGAGCTGGTGAAGATGTAGACAGCCCCAACACGTGACAGTCATTTGTAAACCCATGATGAGAGTATAACATGTCTGGTTTCTCTAACTTTCTGTTCCATGAACTCATAACAATGCATGCAAGATAACCACAAAATTCTCATAACTGTTTCATAAATAACTGTCAGAATTTGGAGTCTGAATACAATTTCCTCTCAATTTTAGAAATACAGTACTGTACAGCCAAAAGAGCCAACAGCTGTGTAAATGTAAGAAACATGATTATCACCCAGTAACAGTAGTTGTGGTAGCTATACTGTACTGTACTGTAGTCCTGTACAAGTGGGAAGTACTGTCATTAAACATCAAAACAGCTTCAACAATTTAGAATTAGCAAAATAATAACAAAATACCCAACCAAAAAACAAAAGAAAACTATTATCAATCTCCTTGGCACAGAGTAACACACCAGGCGCAACACTGTCCAGAGCCCAGCTAAGTTGTACATCTCCTGAGCTGTTTGAAATATTTATGGCACAAAGAAACGCTTATTCAGTTAACACAAGTGCTGCGTATATCCGCACAATGCCTTTGTATCTCCACAAAATCCCTTCATATCTCCACACAATCCCTTCACTTTCCACAACAACAATCACATTTCCTGCATTCACTGATTTGGGTGAACGACTTGTCATGGCATTGAGGAACCTTATCTTACGCTCCTACAACACAGCTGTACAGTCATATTCCAATTACTGTACCTGTATCATACACCTGAAGTGACTACTGTAATGAACTGTTGTATCCTTACCACAACTGCAACATTCAGCTTATGGATATGGTTCATTTACACAGAACACGATTCTCCTCAGGCTCACCATGGAGTCTACAATATGCTGAGTTTTTATTTATAATCTTCAGCTGCAAGGCACATTTACAAAGTCTGTACTAACTTGTGTTTCACTGGAAACATCCCCACTTTCTATTCCTGTTTGTATTTTATAATACACATCATAATTTGTGAAGATCCTAAAGAGCAGTACAGATTATCAAGGCAGGTGCCAGGATACACTGGGTTAGTTATTATAAAATAACTCGGATGCATTTCATGTGGATAAGTGGAGGTCTAAAAGAAGTCTGAATTAGCTTTACACTAATGACAGACTTATACATGTACTGTACTAGTATGTGGGTCATTAACCATACAAGCAATGTAACTGCCCTCCACAACAATCTTTCCAACACATATGTTCAGCAGCGACACAGTCTTTAAAGCTCCACAGCAATTACTGCCAACAGGAAAGCTAACCATACCCTTCTTTAATGATTTGCAGCTATGTTATAAAAAGGGGGAAATGTGACATCAGGGTTTACAAATAAATATTACTGTAGTTTACATCTGCTCTACCGTGATTATTTGAATCAGCACCCTACAGAGTTCAGCACTGTACTGTATTCTAGTGTACTGTACATCAACACCAATGGAATACTATTCAACCCTGCTCACAATGTTGGATAAGCTTGTCCCAAACTAAGAGTAGAAATATCATTATCCTGCACTAAGTCAAGCACTGTGGGTAATGATATATAAAGGGCTGCCCTCTTGATGACATAAGAAGCTTCATAGCACCTCTTTCTCATTGATTTAGTTTGTATACTGCACATTTTTGTGTGTTATTTATGGTATATCATTTTAATACTGATGTACACACACCCAGAAAAGTATAGTTACACCTCATGCGTGAAATAAAGTGACACCAAGAATGAAAGATTTGATAAAAGGCCCACGAAAAAATTTCCTCGTGGATCTGTTATCAAATCTTTCATTCATGGTGTCACTTTGTTTCACGTCAGGGGTAGGACGATACTTTTCCGGGTGTGTGTACATTGCATTAATAACACACATGAAGATACTGAAGTGCATTGTGCAAAATAAATTGCTAAGGAAGAGGTGTTATGAGATCTCCAAGAACACTTTGAAGATGACCCTTCAACTGCAGTACAGCGCAAGAATTTCTATGCAAGTTATAACCTTCAATTCATTCAATTTAAATTGACCTGAGATATCAGTCTTGGATAGGTGAAACAAGACAACAAAGCCAGTCAGGAAGTCTGATTTTTTTCCCCAGATTGTACAGATAAAGATTGCTATGACCTATCAATGTGTATGATATTTTTGTCTTAACTGATTCTGTACAGGGCAGGGATATATGTCTTTTAAATGTTTCTTTATTTGGGTCTGGGCAATAAATTACTTTACCACTTTTCCTTATCACTTATCATCCAATACACTGTCTATTCAATGTTTCTTGAACTGGGTCCAGGCACTAGGTTACTTTATTACTTTTCTTTACCATATTTATCAACCATGACAATTCTATCCCCCCAGGAGGCAAAGTCAAGACAACACAAGACAGGCAACTTAAAATTAATTAAAAAAAAAAGTTCTAGGTAATTTACAAGTATTTACATAAGGCACTCATATCTTAATATTAATATTTTAACAAACTTACACTTCCTTTAAGCATTATCCCCTTCAATCCAATGACATATTTTCCACTTTATTCTTGCTAACTGCTGTACAGACAATTGTATTCAGCTTAGGAGAGTACCACAGAACTGAAAGGGTTAATGAAGGCCATATCTAACCCTTCCAGTTCCAAAAGTCTTTCCCAAGTTCAATACAACCATCTGGAGACAGAAAGAATGAAATACAAAATACTGTACCTCATTGGAGTGAAGGGGTCAAGACTGAACACGTTTTCATTCTATACAAAGTGACGACGTGAAAAAAATTATACAAATGGACACACAAGCCACATTGGTCATTGGAATGGCCGCGTCAGACAACAGTAACACACTGGGTCAGTTTTTCGTCAGCTTAAAAGGCTTTCTTGCACATCTTCCTTTGTGATTTATTCTTCATATTACACCTTATAAATCTGTATGTTATTTATAGCTCTGTAATACTGACATAAACTGCAAAAATAACATACAGGAGATTATTCATGTGTCTTATGCAGAAGTAAACAGATAAAGAAGAGGTGCTGGGAAGCCTACTTAACTTAGCTGATGAGAATACAGGCCACTGACTCACACCTCTGGGCGGCAAGCGATGGGTCGGGACACCACACACAAAAATAGTGTAGTAACATCATCTGCATTAGCACCATCATCTTCATTATTATTATTATTTTCAACATCATCTTAACTCTTTTTCTCACTAATACAGGAGGTGGGGAGGATTCAAAAATGGAAAAAGGAAGGCACAAAAACAGAACTTCCTGAACTGTCAAAATAGGAAAGAAAAGTACAAATGTTGGAGAACTTTCAAAAATAACAAAATATGGAAAGGAAAGCCTACAACAGGAAAGCTTTCACATTATCAAAATAAGAAATGGAAAGCATAAAAGTGGGACACCTATTCACTGGACATTCTGCTGATACTGTACCTGGCAGCTGTCCTAATTTTGTGATTCTCATTTCAGGTTTTGGACCCTATCCACCTCATTAAGAGTGAAAAATATGGTTACAATGTAAATGACTATAATTTCGCTGTAATCTGCATCATTTCCTGTGTACTGTATTCGGTAAATCAGGAACTAGTCATCTATAAATGTTGTTTCTAAAGTGGTTACAATGAAATATATCTATGCAATTTTCTAAGACTGTATTAATGGACTCTAATCATGTTGACTTGGAAAGCTCTCTGGCACTTATTTCTTGCTGGTAAGATATGGATATGACTCATTATTATTCTCTCATGTTACATATGGCAAATATTGTGTTAATAATAATCATAAAATAAAAATAATAATAATAATAATAACAATAATCTGCCTGTGGGTGACTCTACATTGAGTGACAAGCCAAACCATTTACAACGCTGGATGGTAACCACATAACCAAATTTTGGTGCCTGGTGGTTTAGTGGGTAATTACGGTGCTCCAATATTAACTGAGCCGGTGAAGGTTTATTTCCAAGGGATGGTTGGGGTTTATTGCTCACATAATGCCACTCAGGGATGACTGAGGCTAGTCACTCTCATGTCAGGACCAACTTGCCTAGCCCCGGGCTCCTACGCTCCTCATGAGGCAGTGTAGGATTGGACGATGGATGGATGGATAATAAAACAGATAAATACAGTAGATGGATAGATATGGTCACTGAACAACCCAGCATACCTTGAAATATAACACACACTTTAAGGACAGCAGGTGCAATAGTAATAATAACAGTAAGAGCCACTTCACACAGCCATTACAATAAGTTACACAATCTCTACTGCTATGAGGTCCCTTTATTTCCCACTACCCAGAGTCTTTCATTGTCTCTCAAAACTGGCCATATACAAGCTGGTCTCACATAGGAATGTTTTAAAAAACGACGCAAAATCGTTCCACAAAAAAACACAAAATTGTTCTTCCAAACAACACAAATTTGTTTCTGCAATACATGTATCACAGTTTAGTAGTCCAGGACATCACTGCAACACAACACAACACAACACCTGGTCTTGGATCCACAAAAAGACTCATGAAAATCTCCCTGCTATAGCTCAGATTTCAAACTGGAGGAAGAATGAGAGATATGGGAAGTTTCTCCATTCTCATACCTTTGTCTTTCACGATAAAACAAACTACAGTTATATCAGGGTGATGGCTGAAAGTGCATTCGTGGATCAGGCCCTGGGGTCTTATCCGTGTCAGCTTCAAAGGCTAGATTTCTAGCACCTCTCCTTGAACAATTTACTTTGTCTATCACATCTTATTTTTCTCTTTGAATTAAACTCGTGTGTGTGTGTGTGTGTGTGTGTGTGTGTGTGTGTGTGTGTGTGTGTG
>JAGKTI010011037.1:16526-27229 GCA_018397915.1 Birgus latro
ATATATATATATATACTGAATATATACTGTATATATATATATATATATCGTCGTCATCAGTCGTTGAGGTCCACTGCAGGACCGGCCTATCCCTACCGAAGCACGGATGATACAGCCATGTATCTCTAGCCAGTGGCTTGTGAGAGTAATTTTGTAGAGTAATTGTTGCATTGTAGTGGCTCTGGATGTGTGTGTAGTCTGTGAACCAAGTGTAATAGGCCCACCTCAAGCCAATAGGGTGCAAGCATACTAGTATGCGATGCAAGCATACTAGTATGCGACACTGGTTCAACCACAGCACCCTTTGTGAACGTTTCCCAAAGTTCTTACAACTTTGGCAGGAGGTGAACCCGTACCCACCAGCGTGCGAGACGCACACTCTGCCACTGTACCACAGTACATATACTGTATATATATATAAAATCACTGTACTGAAAGGGGTCAGTTACTTTTAAGCATACAGTTCTCAACCTCAGTTTCACACTGTCAATGGCATGGACTGAAAATGCTGCAATGAAGGAGTGTGATTGTCATGTTATATTTTGGCACAAGTGAGCTTATCAACCTTGAACAAGAACAACCGAGGTCAAAGAGATTCAGTGTTACCTCTACCTGATATGCAACTTATTTGATTTAATAAACTGTGGCTACAAATGGCAGAATTCAGTCCCGTATTACCCTCAGTGAGGTGTAAGGACCTAAAGCTACCTACCATAGTCAAGAACACTTCAGGGAAAGTGACTTGTAGCATCACCTGATACAGAAATCTTCAGCTTCCTTTTAGGAATTAAAACCAGTGTGCAGCACCTGACTATTCCAACTGAATCCTTTGACCATCAAGAGTCAAAATATGCCCACTTTTGAAATACAGAAGTATTGCCAAAGCAAGGGCACCACAATTTTGTAATCTTCACCATTATCACCACAGTCACTATCTGAACAAGTAGCATAAGAAATATCAGCAAAAAAGACATATTTTGGCACAGTTTTTTGCACTGGGGTTAGTTTAATTGTGTCTGGACTCACATGGCATAACGAACATGAAATCTTAAGACCCCGACCACACAACAAAATAACAGCAAATGTTATTTCAGTACAAAATGAAAACATTAAAAAATAAGATGAATACAGTCCAAGTATGACACTTTGTGCAAGATGATCTCTCAAGAGTTTAAAATATACAGGAATAGCAATAAAAAATATAACTGTGTCCTTGAAAAAAGTATACAAAACTTAGTTGTGAGCTGTGACCTCAAATATTCTGAATGCCAGTCATACACAGTAGAATTCTGATTAATCTGACATATGTACAGTGCTATGCAATTCCCTTTGCAGTAATATACTTTTATTTCTGATCTCCCAATACTATGGCATTCCAAAAAATCCATGGCACACCTCAGATTAAATCTGATAAAATATCTGATAAAATATTTGAGTACTTCATGAGTATGTGTTTTGATATATCAGTACTGATACATGTATTATGTAAATTTGTTATCATGCATATAAGTGTCAGAAAAATGTAAGCCCTGATATGCATCACTGGTTGGTGGAAGAGTTTCATGTGCATTAGATGTGAGATGTGGAAGTGTTAGGTATCACTATGAGGTGTGGTAGTAAATTGCTTGTGTGTGGTGTGGAAGAAGTGTGACTCTGGGGTGTGACAGTATGTGAGTTGATAGTGTGTGGTGTGGTACTGTGAGGTGTGACTGTGGAGTGTCATAGTATGCAAGTTGCTAGTGTGTGATATGGCAGTACATAATTGGTTGGTCTGTTGTATGGCGGTGCGTGATGTGACAGTGTGAGTTGCACCAGAGTCGAAGTAACTTGTGTGTGGTATGGTAATGCGTAATTTGCTGGTGTGCAGCATGTTAGTGTGAGCTACAACAGTGATAGATATGGCTCTATGAAATGTGACAAATAATTCACAAGAATCTTACTCCTGAAATAATAAATAAATAAACAAACAATTCTGGGTCAGAAGTATCTGTATCTGATGTAGATATTTTGTCCTGCCTTATAATCTGGTTTCAGTATTCTAGTAGTACAACTATTTCATTAACCCAGAATACGGCAAAATAAAGGAGATATTACTGTGTACAAAAATTCTAGGAGCCTTGCTTTGTTTACTGTTCAAACAGTGTATTAACCCTCTCACTACAATTACATCATTTTCTGTTACTCTTGCTACTCCAGATGATTTATTCGGCATAGGAATGACTTTTTGAACAAGAGAGGTGAGATGTAAATCTTCTCAATTTCTTCGGTACCAGAGTGCTATAAAACCATTGGATAAAACCATCCGAGGGTAGTAAGAATAAAATGCAAAGTAGTGTATATCCTCTGGCTGAAGGGCTTTAATATACACACACACACAAAAAAAAAAAAAAAAAAAAAAGAGAGAGATCTGAAAACTCAAGAGCCTGAACTTTTTTTTTCCTTCAATTCTTTACATTATAAAATCATGTGTCAGTCATGAAGAAAGTGTTAGTACAGTGGATTTAACCCTTTACTAAAATTTATCCTAACTGAACTAAACCATCTAGTGTATAATTCCTATATGTACCAGTTGCTGAGAAACGGTTATTTATGATAGTTTTTGAAGGCTCTGACTGCTAGGATTTCTGGTAGATGAACAAAAATTTATGACATTAGCTAAGTAATATATATAAGTGTACCACCACCACCACCATCATCATCATCATCATCATCCAGACCTCTTTTCCCCTCTTTATGCTAATACCTTTTTTATTTTATCTATGCTACTGCCAAATGATATTATCCAGCCTAAGGGAGATGTCTTGCAGTGAAGGGATTACAAACAATATTCATTATTCCCTTCAGTACCAAGATGTCTTTTTTTTTTATTTGTTCTACTGTCACAAGTAATGGGAGACCACTCAAAGTGAAAGGGTTAAGTCAGCCAAAATCAAGACAACCAGACTTCTACTGTAACTTCCTTTTGTACAGGCTAATTCATTAACCACCTCAGAATCAATTTCCTGTCATAACTATACTCGTACATTCTACAGGACAGACAAGGATAAGTAAAGTGCAGAATCTTCCAGTATCTCTTGTGCTTCCTGCAAAAACATGTCTTGGCTACGAAAGGAAAATTATTGTGAGGAAATCTGATTCTCACACAACAGTCTCGGATTTACTGAAAGACCAGTGACTGAGGAAGAACTTGAGTATCGCATCTTCCATTTCACCCATTCACACCAAGGATACAATTTCTATTACATTCTTGCCATCTAACAATTTATTCAGCTGGGGAGAGACTTTCTGAATTCATGCAGTTACATACAGCATATATTAACTCTCACTACCAGGAAGGCTCTACTAAGCTGAATAAAATCTTCAGAGATAGCAAGTACTGTACATAAAAAATACGTTCTTATGGTGAAGGGGTTAATATTAGGTTATTGCAGACGAGGTAGGGCGATGGAGAAAATCCAAGATGAGACCAGCAGGGGTTTATATGACACAGGAAAATGCCCCAAAATAGCACCTATGTACTTTTTAAAACACTGACACACTCAGGCCATATTTTTGTGGGCTTAGGAGACTGCCTATGACCCCTTCATTAACAGTTTATTTCTGTTTGTGAAGCAACTTGGGGAAGAGCAGCTGGCCACTCCTGCCTTACATGTCACAACTGTATCTTAGCCCTAAGCTCCTATACTCCAGATTGGGCATGGATATGGATAGGTGGATGACATGTTAATATTCATATGTCTTAATTATGTCAATATTGTTGATTTTAAAATATTAATGACAAGCATGAGAATATCAACTGCTTCACTACTCTTGGATGATGTTATTAAACTTAGGCAAGACCTCCCATACTGAAAAGGTTAATGAATGCTATCTTTAACTCATCCAAGTGGAAAAGGCTCACCTAAGCTATTTAACATTATCTAATGATAGCCATCATTACCTTTTTTTTTTCCCTCACGTAATGACGGGTGAGAAAAAGTATGTGCGCACACACACACACACACAAAAGTCCTCACATTCAAGAAATGAAGGTGCAATGAGCAAAATGAACTGTGGGGTGGGACAGGGGAAGCTGGAGACCAAGGAAGAGGTGGAGGTACAGTATATGAATGAAGATGATGCAAGTTGGAGGAAGAGTAGCCTCATGGCAGAGGACATGGTGACATGGAAATGATTCAATTGTGTCAACCTCTCCAGGATTAAGAAATCTGGCTATAGGTACTCAAGATTTATTGATGGAATTATTGAAGAGGTTGTAGGCAGCCTCCTATGCACCGAAGAATACGACCCTTTGAACTTAAGAATTACTAAATTGTCCTCGTAAGTATTCTAGTCTATGGCACGTTTTGTCAAGAGTTATGAGGTTGAGGTGTTGATTCAGAGATTGTTAAGTATTCTCTATGCTCAGTTATGGTTAAGCATTCTATGGTACAGCAAAGCAAGTCCTTGTTATATGCCAGGGATGTGTTCTAAACTATCACAACTTTTTTCATACAACTGGACATGTAAGCTGTCGAAGTTGGTTGTTGCTACGGCCCCAAGCTCATTAGGATGCCAGTGGACTGCAGGAAACTGGCCACTTTAACCATGCACTCCTAAAGATCTTTTGTTGAGATTAATGTGAAAAAGAAAACATGTAAATCAGTTTATACAGGTGGCAATGGAACTATTACAGGCAAGAACTTAGTCATTTACTGTAGACTTAAGTGCAGACAGAATGAGACATAGAAAAGGGTAACAATTCATGATGACTTGCAGCACAGTATGTTCCTGTTACAAATTATCTTTTGATGTTCATTTTTCCTATTAAGAAACAAATAATGACAATCAACTTATTAAAATTCCAAGGCTACCTGTAAAGCTGAGTTACCAGTGTCCCTTAGTTTACAGTACCAGCTGTATGGTAAAAGATGTGATATTTTGGCACACATCCGTGACCTATAACAAGGACTACCTGTATCTATTGTCTTCTGTTTACAGGAGGTTTTATTTTTGAAACTTAGTGGTGCCAAAACTTAACACATTCACTGTGATGATGTAGTTTACAGTTTGTTCTTGCTGCCACCAGTTGACTTTATTCAGATTAGGAGGCTCCAAGCAGTAAAGAGGTTAATGAGATTTTTAGCTATTCCCTCCAGTTCAAAAAGTCTCTCCTAAACAATAAATTCACCTGAAGATTGTAAGGAAAATAATAAAAGACATCATCAGAGTGAAAGGATTAATGTTACTTGGCAAAGTTCGTCAGCCTTTACAATAACAGCCAATGCCCTATTATCCCCTCTGAGGTGTAGTGGCCTGAGGCTAGTCAGCATTTTTTTTTTATAACACATTAACATTGGAAAACATTTCAGTAATATGAACTACAAATGTCTGAACATGATAGTAAGTGTTGTGGATATGATAATTACATTTGCATATTGAGCAAAGAGTTTCTATTCAAGACACATGACAGACACCAACTACAGTCCACTCGAAAGCAAATTACACTTGGCTATGATTCTCACCTTTCTGCACCTGCCCATATTCAATCACTCTAACTCCACCATCTGTAATTATAATTCATTCCAAATCTGAATTGGTTACAAGTGAAGGTGTTACAGTGAGGGAGTATGGGCAGATGTGGAAGGGGGGTGAGCCATGGCTGAGTACAATTTTCATTTGAACTGGACTTTACTCCCTGTCAGAGTATGATATTTTAAGCAACTGTGACCTTTAGTAACAAGTGCTACAAAAAATAAATCTGTTATCTTTACTGATTGTCACAACAAAACAATGTACAGTCATGGACATAAGTTCACCTAATTTCCAATTATTTCTACTTATCACGTCTCCATGTGGTTAACCCTGCTAAACTGAAAGAGGCTTGGTACAAGGTTTCTTTGCCCACCGATGACTCATTGATACAGTGCAGTAGGAAGGAGTGACAAATATGCCAGAGTGTAAAACAGAATGGATGAAATGTTAGAAATTATGACCTGACTGTACAGTAGCTAGTTATTTGGCACAATTTGATACAACACTGACATTTTTAACACTGAGGCTCCACTGATTGTCCCAAGGTTGTACTTCATTGGCCCAGCACCTTCTCCTTACCAGTTTATTTATGCATAAGGAATATTAGTACTGCATTCTCTCTTATGAGATTTGTGCAGACCATGCTGATGTTAAATATATATAATTAACACATAAAGGTGTCATATATAAACAAATTAAAGATTACAGTACTTCTGTTTATGTGACATGAATATAATCATCTGATGATACTGCAGACTCAACCTCCAACTACTCAATCTATTGCTATGTTAACTAAAAAAGATATAAATAGTACATAAAAGAAGGCAGAGGTGTAATAAGCAAAATAAAGTCACTGAGGAAGAGGTGCTAGGGAGCCTCCCAAGCTAACCAGAATACTGCCCCCAGGGTTGTGTACTGCAGTGGAACCCAACCCTACAACACCAGTAGGTTCACAGAGTCCATTACCAAGAGTTGTACCAAGTTTATAAATATCATAACCCTTGAAATTTTACACAAATTTTATAAAGCTTACAACAATGTAAACCTTTAAATTTTACAAAGTTTACAAATAATGTAAACTTTGCAATCTTACAAAGTTTACAAATAAACTTTGCAATTGTACAAAGTTTACAAATAAGGTAAACTTTGGCACCAATGAAGCACTGACCAATGCACTGGTCAGGCTACCATACCTAGTTAACCCCTTCAATATGATGAAGCCTTTTTTATGCTGCCAATATTCTTTCTACCACCAGATGATCTTAAGGACCTCACTGAGGTGAAAGGGCTATAAATAGTCTCCATTACCACCTCCTAAACAGTGATGCTTTTTTATACTTTTGCTATGGCCAGACAATTTTAATGACACTGCAAATGACATCTTGTAATGGAAGGGTTACAAGAAAGCTCATCAAACCCTTTTAGTACATCAGATGCCTAACTGCACTTCTGACTAATTCAATTAATCTCTGGAAGGACCTCTCATAGTGAAGGAGTTTGTGCACCTGTATTTAACATAATAATGCTTGTTTTTCAATGGTATCAGTGGCCTTCTCACAGCATGGAGACAGGGAATGAATGCCCACCATAAAAACTTCATTACAACAAACAAGAACATCATTAGCACATCTATGGAAGAAAAAAAATAAAGGGGTGGGGGAGAAACAAAAAACTTACAATATACAACAGGAAAAAACATAAAAGTCTTACATTGGGCGCAACTTGAGTCTTTGTGAGCACCAGAGTATCCATGCACCAGCCAAGCACTAGGAAGAATATAGAGCATAGAGTGAGACTACTTTTCTGTGGTCATGGGTGTCCCTGGTTGAGCGCTAAATCTGAAGGTATCGTGTGTGTGTGTGTGTGTGTGTGTGTGTGTGTGTGTGTGTGTGTGTGCGTGTGTGTGAATTCTCTCTCCACCATTTCACTTCCCTGTTCTCTCGACCTTCATCTTTCTTTTTCCTTTCCACTTCTTGATCTTCCTTATTTTTTTCTTCCTCATTCTTGCTCTTCCTTTCCTTTTTTCTTCTGATCTCTCTTTCTTTACCTTGCCTGTCCCTTCTCTCTTTCTTTCTTCTTCTGATATTTCTTGTCCTTGCCTGTTCCTTTTCTCTTTATCACAATTCCTCTCATCATCTGTCTCCTTTGTCTTTCCTTTCCTTTTGTCTCTCCTTTTCTCATTTCTCTTCTGATCTTTCCCTGTCTCTCCTCTCAACCCCTCTCTCTCTTTTATTTCTTCCTCTTTATCTATCCAATTCCTGCCTCTTACATTCCAGTGACAAGCCAGCACCATAACTGAGGAGTGAGAAAACAGACAACCAGGAGAGTTGGGAAGAACCGAATGGCCACAGAACAGCAACCTGAAACTACATGAACATCACCATTCACATCCTCCATCCCAGGAATATTTTGTACTGCATTATGGGGTAAAGGCACATAATGTTATCTGCAGGTTACCTCCTCAGAAACCGTTTGTGTAGTTTATGGGCCACAAGTCAGAAACTTATTTCTTAAAGTTAGACCACTAGGTGAATTACTTGTGGATTTATATATCGTTGCAGACCTGGCTAAGCTTTCTATGGTTCTACAGGCTTAAGGTTTCAGTCACAGTAGAGCTCTAGCCAGTAAACAGAGATCCAGCACCAGAAACTTCAAGCACAATTGCACTTAGAACATACTGTTCCACTCAATTTGTCTCAGTTCGCATTACATTTATATGTACAACAGTTCATTACCTCACAAGCATGCTTTCTCACACATGGCAATCTTATTCCATTCATTAGCTTGGTTCAGATGACAACAAGCTTGTTTAACTTGTGGCCTAAGCTTCCATCAACCTTGTTTGGTTGAGGCTTGCATTTTGGCTAGCTGGGTAGAGGGCTGGAGGAAGACGAAGTGGTGGGAGGAGGGGACGGGGAGATGGAGGGGACAGGAGAGGAGGAGGAAGGAAGAGGCACTGAAGAGAGGGATTTTGAAGTGAGAGGGATGGAGAGGCAAACTGGAGGAGTGGAGGTAGGTTCAGGAGAAATGGAGGATTTAATAACCGAGAGGGAGGTAGCAGTTTTGAGACTGGAGGACTGTGAGATGGAGGTGAGAGCTGCAGCAGTGGAAGAGAGGGCCATGGGTGTGGAGGTAGAGGTTCTAAGGGTTGGGGCAGAAGAGGTAAGGGCTTGGCTGGTGACATGGATGGCCTCTGGTCATTGCAACACTGGTACTGTCGCATTCTTTTCCGTGGGGGACGTCAAAGCAGAGAAATCAAACGCTGTGGTAGGTAGAAGTGGGGAAATAACTGGTGGAGGGAGGGGTGGGTACTGTGGGGGCAAGGCAGGGAACGTGAAGTGGTGGTGGCCACGAGGGGACCCGTAGTGAGGACTGAGGGTGGCAAGCGGACTCAGGCTTGACCACAAATGTAGTGGGAGGTATGGCGATTTCGTTCCAACCCCACTGTATGGAGGGGATGGCAGATTAACCAGGGGAGTATTGAGGCTGGAGGCTGATAACTGCCGAGGGGAGAGCACTGGTGGGGAGCCAGTGATGGCTTCAATGGAGAGTGGGGATGGTTTGGGTTTGGGGCCAGAACGAACCTTCATGCCTTTCCCGAGCTCCGAGATATTTGGCTTATGTTCACGGACTGGTGGTGGGGTGAGAGGAGAGAGTGGTGGGGGTGAAGGGAGGGGTGATCGGTGGCGTGGGGGTGAGCGGGGTCTGCTGGGGGGAGGCGGTGGGGAGGAAGTGGGGGAGTGAGAGCGAGGCCTTCTTTGCTCCTCCTCCCTCCTCCTTTCCTCCCTCTCCTCTCTTCTTCTCTCCTCAGCCTCCTCCTCCCTCCTCCTCCTACTGGCCTCCTCCGTAACCAGATGCAACGGAACAGAGTCAGTACCGTCCATGGAGTCATCCGATTTTGGGGACTCCGATCTCTCTGGTGGGGGCCAGATGGTGGAGGGAGGAGGTGGGGGTGGAGTGGCAGTTTCAGGGTCAGGGCGACGGGCGAGGGCAGAGAGATATCCACCCAAGCTGGCTGCAGCCATCTGGGAGAATGCAGCAGCAGAGTACATGTGTGCAAATGGACCTGTGGGTGAGGAGGAGGTTAGTACAGTACTGTATCATCATCACTCATTATCATCATCATGATCCTTACTGAACTAGAAAAATTTAAACATATAAACAATGAAACTGAATTTAAAAAATTATAAGGACTCTCAAACATTTGGATTTGACAATCCACTGTTTCCCTGACTCAGTCTGTTGTATAGTATAGGTGTACTGAGATTTTGATTTTATGCATATTTACATGCATAGTACGGCAGTTTTGTTTCAATTATAAAGGCTCCAACCTGCTTGCATGCATCAGCCTTGGTCACTTAATGGCGGCTCTCCATGCTGGTCGATCTCTGGTAGCCTCCCTATTCAGCCCCTTATCCGTGAGGTCACATTCTATGACCACGTCCCAGGCATTTTTTCAGTCTGGCTCTCATAACCCTATCCCCAACATTAATACTTCTCACTTCCTGCACTTTGAAAAACTTAAAAGCATTTGTTCCAACAAATTATGAGCAAAAATCAAACTATGAGAAAAACACTTCTTGTTTTACATCATAAAAAAAAAAAAAGTACTAGGAAAATTTACTGATTACACCTCTTTATAAGAAATCATGTAGTTGTTGTTGTGACCACAGGATCATATGAACATGAATCCAGAGGACTGAAGGCTGAAGCTGTCCTGCAGTTCACTATCCCTCTTCTGAGAGGCAGGAAGGGAGCTGAGGATGTTTGCATAACTAGGCAATACTGGTTATATTGGTGACATCAAATGAAGGCATCCCTCACTGGCACAATCGTTTCGTTTCGTTTTTGAAGGCTCCAACATGCTTGCATGTGTCGGCCTTGGTCACCTAATGGCGGCTCTCCACGCTGCTCGATCTCTGGCAGCCTCCCTATTCAGTCCCTTAACCCTTAAGTCACATTTAATGACCTCATCCCATGTCTTTCTCGGTCTACCTCTCCCAACCCCTCCCCCAATATTAACACTTCTCACCCTCTGTACCCAATTATCCTCCCCCATCCTATCCACATGTCCAAACCACCTCAACCTACCTCTCCTCATCACAACACCAATACACTCCAGTTCCATCCTACCTCTCAACACTTCTATCGTAAACCCAGACCCCCCAGGCCTTGCACGCAGGGACGCA